>CM033282.1:335000-350000 GCA_019343175.1 Oedothorax gibbosus
TATCTATGACAATATTGGGTGGAGCCTCGGTGACCGTCATGCTAAGGATACATTTGGGCGCACATTCATGTGCATTTATGTAGTGGTCCATATTTGTTATTTAATTGCTAGCACATAATCTTAATTATGTTCACCTGCGAGCGCAGCAAGCCGGTCGCGAAGCGGCCAATGGAAATTGTGCAGAAATTTCTGGGGGTTGGCAAGCGATAACGAGCAGGGGGTGTAGCCGTAGCGCCCTATTTATAAGTAAAATATCAAAAGTCCCCACCGTTAAATTTACTTTTTTTTTGTTTACGCAGCGTTCGTTGAAGGTGTTAAATGACGCAGTTGCACCAAAACAGAACACAGCAGACGATTCCCATTGGCCTCTTCGCAGCCGGCACAGCAAAAACAAAACAAATAAGCGAGCAGTTGGCACGCTGTCTACCGAAAAGAGCCATTGGCTCGGGACAAAATTTACATTTTTCACCATAGAGGCATAAGAGAAATAATCAATGTGCATTTACTTAACGAACTGACCCTAATGATAAAAAATAATTGCTATTCATGTTACATTACTGTTAATATCAATATGCAAAACTGTCTAAATATTAATTCTAAATAGTCCATATAACCACAAAGCAGTATTTTTGAGTACATGCACATTAAGATTACGTGAAAAACACACAAAATAGGAGGAATAGCATTTGTGAGATTTGGTACAATTGCTTTTGATCTGAAATGTAAACACAGCAAGCAAATTTAAAACTTCTCATTCACAGGATACATAAATTAGTTTTTAAGAATGTTTAACGAACCAAAACAACTAATTTATAAAATACTGGAATTAAAACTATTAAATTCAATTAAGGACTAAAAAAAATTACTTGCATATTGGATGACGGCTTCCGAAGCTTTTTTGACACTGGAATAAAAAAGTTTTGTTTTGAAGATTTGTTTGAATGATCAAGGTGTTCAATGACGCAGTTGCGCCAAAACGGAACACAGCAGACGATTCCCATTCCCATCGCAGCCGGCACAGCAAAAACAAAACCCAAACAAAAAAAGCGAGCAGTATATAATATAATTTATATAATACAGTTATATAATATAATTACTTACACAACGGACTTACTTACATAACGGTTTCATCCATGCTCGAATCGAATATTTACTTTGAAAAGCAGTTGCCAGCAAAAAAAATTGACATTCTTTAATTTGCAGATTGATTGAGAGGTTGTAGTACATTTAACATTTAACAGGATTTTTAATTTCAGCTACAAAGTTTTACATTTTAACCACAACATAACTGGGAGACTTTTTTTTATCCAAAAGCCGAAAAAAAAATGAGTTCTCCAGAAATGAAGTTGTAGTACCTTTCACTGATGCCAGATTTTAAATTATAAACTTTCATTATAATCTCGTCGCAGCACACTTTCCAAATAATCTCGCCAAAAGAGTTTGGTTTGATTCGTTTTTGGTTTGCTTGGCGAGATAAGCATTGGTGGTGGCTCCACATTCCGATTTTTAATTAAAAAACTAATTTGAATTTCTTTCTAAAAATTTGTGGACATGATATAAAAATCTTCTACATTCAGTAAAAAAATTGGAGAACATTGGTAAAAATTGTGTCGTAGAGATCAAAAAGTCTGACTTTGGAGAAAATAAAAATAAAATTCAAAAATCCATAACTCAAAATCCGATATATAAATTTTCCACAATTTTTTTTTATTTGTTGATAAATGAAAAATCTATAAAATACTAAAAATTCAGAAACTTTTGTAAGACCAAATTTTTTTTATATTTTTTTTCGATTTTCGGCAAAAAAAAAGCCTTTTTTGCCTTTTTAAAAAATATTTTTTAATAAAAAAACTAATTTGAATTTTTGTCTAAAAATTTGTGGACATGATATCTATACCACTTTCTACATTCAGTAAAAAAATTGGAGAACATTGGTAAAAATTGTGTCGTAGAGATCAAAATGTCTGACTTTGGAGAAAATAAAAATAAAATTCAAAAATCCATAACTCAAAATCCGATATATAAATTTTCCCCAATTTTTTTTTATTTGTTGATAAATGAAAAATCTATAAAATACTAAAAATTCAGAAACTTCTGTAAGACCAAATTTTTTTTATATCGATTTTATATCGATTTTCGGCAAAAAACGGCAGTTTTTAATTTTTAATTAAAAAACTAATTAGATTTTTAAAAAAAATATTTTTTGGACATGAAACTTAGACCAATTGAGACATTCAGTAAAAAAATTGGAGTTGTAATATAAAAATTGCGTCGTACAGATCAAAAAAGCTTACTTTTTTTTAATATAGAGAGAAATGTAGCTGACTTACAGGGCTCTAAAATCTCACTGTTTGAAATTCCTTCGAATATTTTTTTTAATTTCCAATAAATACTTTTTCAACAAAATAGTCGAACCAAAAAGCCCTGTAAGTCAGCTATATTTATCGTATATATAAAACAACGGTTGTAAAAATATACAATACAGCCGAAGAAATAGTGGCTTAGAAAATAACTTTTTTCCATTGCATTAACACAGAGTTACTTTTGTTTGGAGACTCGCGGTCACTCGCCTTTAAATCTGGGTGCACCGCTAAGTTCATAAAGATGGCGGTACTGACTATCATTTTCCGGAAACGTTTCAATGTAATGTAATCATTTCCGGCTGCCTATATCTAGCCTCTTTTAAGAGCTTTAACATAGCCAATCACGCCTCGTAATTTAGAACCCTGGTCAAGTGACGAGGTCGACACCTGAGCGGGCACCCAACGGAACTTCGAGCGACATCGTACGCTATCGCCGTCGGGACTTTCGACTCCACAGATTTAGTATATTTTTATTAGATTAGTATTTCAGATTAGTATATTTATTATTTCAGTATACCAAAAAAATTCAAATTTACTTTAAATCAACAGAACTAAAAACAACTTTAAACAATGAATAAACTTTAAATGGTATCAGTCAAATTTATCTTTAAAAAAAGACCTGGCCTTAAAAAGAAGTTAAATCAAAAAGTTACCAAGTTCAATAGAATTTTCTGAGGATACAAGTGTAAAAGCATTTTGTTTTAAGAAGCAGCTTAGGTTTTACACATTCTTACTAGGGTTATTATGCATTGTGAATTTAGAGTTGAACTCTTCGCACTTATTTTGGTTATATCGGTTAAATTTTACCTCCGGTGGTTTGAGTAAAGCTCTACTTGATTTATCTCTAGTTAAGCAGTGATTGGAACACACATCTCTTTAATTGACCAGGTTTCTAAATTGCGAGGCGTAATTGGCTGTGTTAAAGTTTCATTGAGGCTCGAAAAAGAATGCCGAAAAACGTATTCCGGCTGCCTATTTCTAGCCTCCTTTAGAATATTAACACAGCCAATTACGCCTCGTAACATAGAACCCTTGTCAAGTGACGAGGTCGACACCTGAGCGGGCACCCAACGGAACTTCGAGCGACATCGTACGCTATCGCCGTCGGGACTTTCGACTCCACAGATTTAACGAGCACGTCTATAGCAGTTTACTCAGGCACCCGGTGATTTTTAGAGGATTTTTTTTTCACCAGCACGAATACGTCTATAGTATGGCTAGGATAAGGACAGAACCAAGAACCTTCTCGGTCTGTGGAGCCCAAAGTCCCGACGGCGTTAGCGTACGATGTCGCTCGAAGTTCCGTTGCGTGCCCGCTCAGGTGTCGACCTCGTCACTTGACCAGGGTTCTAAATTACGAGGCGTTATTGGATGTGTTAAAGCTCCTGAATGAGGCTAGAAATAGGCAGCCGGAAACGATTACCTTACCTTACCTTCTCGGTGAGAGGCTCGGTCACCGGGGGCCGTTTCTATGTTATTTTGGAGATACAGTTATTTAGTTTGTATCCACGCCCTATAGATTCGAGTTTGAACTTTTTTATGTGTTTCTTAGTTACATTTAACCTAAAATCCATCGTTCAAAATGTCGTTAAGCCAGAGGAACAAGAAAACCGACAAATGTGATTCATTCACTGACATCAAATTGTATGTACTTCTGCTCCACTTATGAGAGCACTTATTGAATAGAGTATCTATATAACAGCCCCAGGATTTGACGTAGGGATAATCAAAAAACGGATTGACGACATTTCTCATAAGCAGTTGCCGCCAAAAATGCGTTAGTTGTCTTCGTTCAAAAATTGATAAGTTTAGGATTTTAGCACACGATATATTACGAATGAAATCAACATTTTGACTCAATTGAATAGCTTTCAAGTGCAACAACTGAGCTAGCATATGGTTTATATTGAGTCACAGATGTTTGGTGGTAGGAGTTAGATCGCACAAGGGCTACGTATGAGTAATGATTGGAACCAATGCTTCACAGTGACAAAGGGTTTGACTTGTTTGGTAATGTGTGAAGTAAAGTCACACTAGAGTTATTGGTGGCGGTTCTTAATAATTTAAACCATGGTCAAGTGACGAGTTCTTAAAGATAAATTTTCAATTAGTAGTTTACAGAAGGAAATAATTTTCGAAATAGATAAATAACAACTTGTTTTTACCTATTGGCAAAAAACAGTATTTCTTTTATGGATTAACACACAATTTTAATACAGTAATTTTAATCAGCATTTTATTTTCAAAAATAATTTTTAAATAGAAAATAGTGCAATTTGGTATTTTTTACTATTTATTGACAAAAAGATAGTTTTTGTTACATGGATTGAATGCATGTGTTTAATCGAATTTTTCAATGTTGGCGGATAGAGTAGTTTGAAGGGGAAAAAATTTCCGAAATAGTAAAGAAAGACTTGGTGTTTTTTACCTGCTTCTATACCTGTTTTTTACCAACAAACAAATCAAGCTTCCCCCGTTCGAACCGTCCATATAAAGAACGCTTATGTTTTAAAAATACTTCAAAAGTTGCAAAAAGTCAATGTTCACTCAGTTTATCCATAGTGTGATGACAATCTAATCTTGACAAAATAAAAAATAAAAACACTTAATTTTTATTAGTTTGGGTATATAAGAAGGTAGATTGGTTACATGTAATTTCCGGCTTGTGTGCTTGATCAGAGACCCACTTATAAACCTTCGTCAAGCAAGACAGACACAGACAGAATTTTTACTGACACAGAGAGATAAAGTACATCCATGGCGAAGGCGGGAATTGAGCCCGCACCCGGTAAAGTGCTGCGAGCGCGATCAAACCCACTAGGCTACCCGGGCCCCATTTTTATTATTTACCTGCAACGTATATGCTACGACTGCAACTTTACACCCCTTGCACCCGAGAGGTGCTTGTTTGTTAGGTTAGGTGACCCCCCGGTGGCCCAAGAGGTGTAAGCGACGATCCTCTACCGAGAACGTTCTTGGTTCTGTCTTTGTCCTAGCCATGCTATAGACGTATTCGTGCTGGTGGAAAAAAAACCCTCTAAAAATCACCGGGGTGCCCGAGTACACTGCGATATACGTTCTCGTTAAATCTGTGGAGTCGAAAGTCCCAACGGCGTTAGCGTACGATGTCGCTTGAAGTTCCATTGGGTTCCCGCTCAGGTGTCGACCTCGTCACTTGACCAGGGTTCTAAGTTACGAGGCTTAATTGGCTGTGTTAATATTCTAAAGGAGGCTAGAAATAGGCAGTCGGAATACGTTTTTCGGCATTCTTTTTCGAGCCTCAATGAAACTTTAACACAGGGGCCGTAGTGAGCCTAGTGGTCAGCGTCTCGGTCTCGGGATCGAAAGGTCCTGCGATCGAGTCCCGGTACCACTGAAGACCTACCGAGTATATGCGGAGTACGTGCTCGTTAAATCTGTTGGGTCCGAAAGTCCTCTAAGTTCCCATACCAAATCAATACCTCTGGGGGTGACAAGCCAATTCTGGGGATCCTCTAGTTGGCCTCTGTCTCTAAAAATTAGATGGATCCACTTATGTGTGTGTGTTGTCTGTTGTGTCTGTCTTACTTGACGAAGGTTTATAAGCGGGTCGCTGACCAAGCACACAAACCTGAATATATATGTCTACCAACCAACCAACCAACCAACCAACCAACCAACTTTAACACAGCCAATTACGCCTCGCAATTTAGAAACCTGGTCAATTAAAGAGATGTGTGTTCCAATCACTGCTTAACTAGAGATAAATCAAGTAGAGCTTTACCCAAACCACCGGAGGTAAAATTCAACCAAGTGCGAAGAGTTCAACTCTAAATTCACAATGCATAATAACCCTAGTAAGAATGTGTAAAACCTAAGCTGCTTCTTAAAACAAAATGCTTTTACACTTGTATCCTCAGAAAATTCTATTGAACTTGGTAACTTTTTGATTTAACTTCTTCTTAAGGGCAGGTCTTTTTTTTAAGATAAATTTGACTGGTACCATTTAAAGTTTATTCATTGTTTAAAGTTGTTTTTAGTTCTGTTGATTTAAAGTAAATTTGAATTTTTTTGGTATACTGAACACATTGACTAATCACCAATCTAAAGAATTTCTTTGCGGTAGGGCTTGTGTATCTTTTGTGTTTTTGAAACTCGCTTTTATCTGTAATGGAGAAGCTTTAAAAAGAACATGTTTTAAATAAGAACCGTTGGTATGTTTTTGAAAATTAATAGATACATTTATTAACTCATTATGAAACAACATTAAACCTCTATGTTTATTATGTTATTTAAAAGAGAGAATTACTTTTTTATTCAGGGGTTGGGCAAAATAATAAACGCACATTACAAATTTTAAAATTTTCACATTTCCTTAATACAACTGTAAGAAATAATATCTTTTTGATCATTCGTGACTCATGTTACGGTACACACTTTGTTGCAAAATTTGTGTATGTATTATACTTGGGTAGTAAACTGAATAGACCAAAAATAAAAATAATAATAAATCTTTAGGACTATGCTTTATATTAAAATCCCCAGAAAGAATTGCGCTTTAAAAAGAAATATCAAATCAAATAAACTATTTTTTTAGTATACTTATAAATAAAAAGATTTCTTGATTATTTTTAAATCTACAAACATTAAATGAAGATGACACATAGTTCGTTGAAAGTTATTGTTGCAGACGTTTGTTATCATACTTGTGTAAACGTATGGCTTTAAAAAGAAAAAAGTACACTCAATTAATGTACATTTTTCATTCAAGTGGCACAACAATAACTTACTCAATAAAATTTAACCACATACATCTCAAATAAATTCTTTATACTAAAAAACTATCCACCAGATATATTCCCGAAAATATTTTAAAATTCTTCTTTGTATGAGACGTTTTTTACTGAAAGTACCCCTTTAAGGCACTTTCATCTTGTGTATTTATAAGAGCACACACCGGGCATCCCAGATAACCCCAGTCAATACGCTGAGTTAGAGAGCCAAAATTGGAACTGTGGATATATATTATAGCAAAATGGGTTTGAAAAATGTATCAATACATAACGAAGTTTTTGATGAGTATACACAATTTTTTTAAAAACATTCTTTCAGACCAAAACAATTAAAGTATATTTATTTAAAAAAAAAGGGGGGGGGTGCCTGCTAATATGGATATTATTGTAACCCAATCAGAGTTCAAATAACTCATCTGTTCAACTTAGTCGAATTAGCGTCAATGAAGGACGCTAGTTCCGACGAAGTTCATTATTGAATTAAATGATATTTTAGGTTAAGTAATATTAATGTGCTATTATATAACCATTCAATATTTTTTCACAATAAGCCGAAATTTCTAGTAACAAAGTTATGTATAGAAATTCAGGTTTCAACTAATTTAGAAATGTAATGGCAAAAATATGTTTAGAATTCAGTAAAATTAGTTTTGGCTAGATTATTATTATTCCAAAAATAATTTTACCTATTAGCAACGAATGGTAAGAAAATTTTCCACACGAAAATGAGTTTTCTAAAAATAAAAACTTATAGTTCACCTTTTTATTTGGAAATCAAGGTGTTAACGGTATTCAAAAAGTCGTCGTTAACTCTTCAACCAAATATGGTTTTCGGTCGTGTTTGAATCGAAACATCAAACAAATCGAAATATACAAACCACGACATCGTCAATCTACCAGAGTGGAAGGAGTAGCCTATTACATTCGTTGGGGATATGCAAATAATTCGCTCGATACTAAGCTGGGGTCGCTGCAGTAAATTGAATTGAAGGAGCCAGCCAATATGACCAGGTTTTTCACTTACTTTAATATCTTTGGCGGAGTATAAAGTATAGTTTCTTGTAAGTTAATATTTCACGAATTTTGAGGGTTATGTTATGGCTGGCAAAAACACGACATTACTATTAAGAATTGGACTATGAACCAAAACACACCTATCAAGGACAAATTCCACTTATTTCCCAGAATTTATACTTTGACATAGGTTAGTTGAACCAAGAAGTTTTTCATTAATTATTTTTAGAAACGGATTTCGCGTTCATTTTTTAGTGTGACTATTTTTAATATTTACAGGCAGTGATATCAATTATTGAGCGAGATTTTTATTTGTAATTTAAATTCGACAACTTAGAAACAATTATAAAATCAAAATAATAAATAAAAAGTTAAAGATAAAATAAGATAATAGAAAAATTTACCATATTTATACACTTGATGATATTTTGTGTCTGAAATATTAATATTTCTTAATTTTATTTAAAATAAATTTTCTTCGAATTTCCAATACATATTTGTAATAAATTTTAATTAAAAATTTCTTTAAAAAGGAAAAAAAATAACTATTCATGATAAAATGGGTAAGCTTTACATTGCAGGTTCAAATTTGTCCTCAAATGTGTCAACTGAGCTAGAAGCTTTCTCCGCCAATTGCTCCATCCAGGAAAGCGAAAGTAAACAAACCTCCTATTTAACTCTTAACTTAAATGCTGAATAACTAGATTTTTAATAACTAGTTTCAAGTTTGTTAGCCTCAAATAAATGTTCTTGAGTTTTAAAAATATAAAGTAAATTCTTACATGTAATGTTAGGGGAGGGGGGATAATGATTTGATTACCTTGCACAGTAAACATTTGACAAAAGTTGAAAAGATTCAGTTGGAATAAAAAAATGATTGTTTGTAATAAAAAAACAGCCAAGTACAGCTGGGGAAAAAAAACGCTTCACCCCTCGTTACTCTGCCGATATGTATCAAGGTATTTCGTGAAAGGTGTCATTTTTTAGGAAAAGACGAACGGAATTGATATTTTCAACGAAAATTATATAAGGGGTCGTCTACATATTAAAATGAGTACCAGCTTTGAAAAATCCAATGGCCACACCCAATTTTTTTACATAAAAATATTTAGCATCTTCAAAATACCTCAGGTATAAAAAAGAATGATTTGTTTTGCATTATTTGCTGAGATATTAAGGCATTAATTTTGAACGCGCTTAGGGGGAAATCTCTAAATTGAAAAAAGGTTAGATTTAGGTTTCAAAACGACAAGCTATCAAAAGGGTTAGAATATTCTCGCCAACGGATGCTAGAATTAAACATTATTCACTAACATTATGATTTTTTTGGGATGTGTTTTTTTAAAACAATTTTTGGATTTCAAAATTTAGAAATAAAATAAAGGCTAGTAGAGGAAACGTTTTGATTTTAAATTAAGTTTGTAACGCGCTCCTATAATGCACCATGAAGAGGGCGCCACCATTTGGGCATCAACGTTTTGTCCAATTGGTGATTGCGTCACCAGAGAGGGCCTGGCTTTCAGACTGTAAGCATTGAACTTTTGTCCGTCCAATTTATTAATTTCATTTTGGCTTAATTTACCTTAACTTTAATTGTTTTAGTTGTAATTGTTGTAATCTAGTGTTGTGTACATGCTGTGCTTAGCTAAATTAAATATTTTCTAAAGTTTCCCCGAGATTTTCTTTTGGTACGCAACCTGGCCATTACAAGTTAAATTTACGAGTATTTATAACGAACACATTTTCAAATGTGATTAGTTACAATCAGATTGACAAACATGATTATTACATTTTTGGTTTACATTTTTTGCAAATTTTTGTTTCATTTATATTGCTACAATTTTTTTTTAAAATTCGGCGCACTATATCGGTATTATAAAACCACTTATTTAAATACGAGGTTTACGACCTTTAGCACGATATTTAAGGAAGGCAAAAAAAAAATACTCAGAATGATTTGGCAATGATTTTTAACAAAGGTAGTGGTCACTTATCATTTTAAATAATCAATGGGGCAACAATGAAATATACTAAAAACCGAATTCCAATAATATTTAAGGGTATTTATTGCTAATATTAAAAACACCTTTTGAAATTGTATTGGAAACAACATCATACATTAAAAAACATAGTAATCTTTATAATTTAAAGTTTATTACACATACAAAATACATTGTATGCACTTAAAACAAGAAAATACTTTTAGATATTTGACAGATATCAATAATTTGAATAAACGTTTACCAATAAACGCTTTTCAACCACCAAACGATAATGCAAGTTATGATCAAAATTGTCAAATAATTTTTTAAACGATCCCTAAAACTTTTTTTTTTCAATTTTTTTACAATAACTCGGCAAATAATTGTGGTTGAATTAAAAAATTCGGGATTTTGGATTTACATGATCTACTTCATCGATTTATGTAAAAAACAGTTTGGGGAAGTTATTCATATTTCATTTTTTTAAAAATTTAAATTTAAATAAAAAATATAAAAAATGAAAAATTAATGAAAAACTTGTTTGAATTGTGTTAGGAAGTTTAAGGAGTAGTAAATGAAAAAAATCTGTGTTTAAATCGTTTTATTTGTGGAGGTATGATTAAAAGTTTGTAAAACTTTTTTTTAACATTATGGACGTTCAAATTTGAATGCTTATATCTCAGCAGATAATGCAAATTAATTATAGTTTTTGGATCTGGGATATTTGGAAGGTGATAAACATTTTTATATAAAAGCTTTGGGTGTTGCTATTGGATTTTTTAAAGTTGTAACTCATTTTATTAGGTAGATGACCTTTTATACAATTTTTGTTGCCAGTAATCAATTCCTTACGCTTTTATTGAAAAATTACACCTTTCATGAAATTCCCTGTTTAATAGCAGCCAAGTAACAAGGGGTGGAGCGTTTTTTCCCCAGCTGTACCAAGGGTCACATGAAATCAGGAAAAGAGGACACTGATATCTCAGACTTATTAGATATAGTCACGATAAATTTTAATGCACACACATGCATTCAAATTTCATGCGATGTTTTTAAAAAAGTAACCCTAAAAGCAGTAGGGGATTGTAAGTATAATGCATTTATGAAAAATAAAGAGAGGTATTTAGTGGACATATAGTTCGTTCATTTATCCATCAAAAAATCAATTACAATGATACCTTGACCAAGCTCTATAATTATTAGATGAAAACTTCATTAACCCACAGAATATCAATTATAACTCCTTTTCAACATGGTTTAATGAGTAGAAGGGTCACACTTATAAGATGGGTTTGGTGACAGCACATAAAAGATTATAAATTTAAAAATCAAATCATTCAGAAATTTATTTCACGCGGTTGCCCCTTGTTAACCCAAAATATTCCAATAATACTTGAAACTTCAATTTATAAGGCCGTAATACGTACTTTTCATTGTTGAATCTGGGTCTAAAAAGGTCAAATGTGGTCTGAAAATGGAATTTGTAAAGACAGCAAACTCAAAATTTCAACATAAATAAAACTGATAACTCTATTAAATAAACTATCATCAGTTTTGCAAATAGTCCATCAAACGAATAGATTGATAAGTATAAACCTCATTATTACAAAACAATGCGAGTTGCAATTGTTTCAAAGTAACAGTGGGTAATATAGTTTGTGTCATTGTCTTGTATCCGACCCACCTCAATCCATACTTCGTTTCCATATGCATTCGGTTTCTAACGAAGCGAGTGAAGTTCGTTAGAGGGAAAGCAAACACAAAAGCGATTTATTTCTTTTCGATTACGATGTAATGCTTCTACAACGTTGCGTGAGGAATTAGAAAAAATACCTCCATCGATTTTGGACAATCCATCATCTTTATCGTTGATGTATTTTTGAGACAATAGAAGGATATAAAATAAAACCTTCAAATGTTTCTCTTAGGAAAGGATTGTCCAATTCAATATATTGGAAAGGAACCGGTTTCTTTTAGCAAACTTTTCAGGAATTTTTTTGGTTTGGATAAAGATGTAAGTTACATTTTTAAGCAAGTTTTATATGGCATTAACTCTATTAACCGATCAGATTTGTTAAACCTTTCACATTTCTAATCTTTTGTTTCTTTCCGTACTGCACTGTAAAAAAAAAGTCCGTGGTTTTTATAGAAAAAAAACTGTCAACTAGTGCGCCAGAAAAATATAGTTTTATTTACAGATTTATTCTGTTCATTTTATGCAATCAATTTGTAACTTAAAGTAACAACTTGTAACTGATAACATGTAAAAAAAAACTATATTTCTTTCTCTATATTTTTTCCGGAGCGGCTTCTCCTCTTCAAGAGCATGTATCCAACAGTGGATACATAGGATACAACATAATAGAAATAATACTTAAAACCAAACAACAACAAACACTCCGCTCACACTACTTCGCCATGGGGACAGCCAAGGGATCAAAATGAGCCATAAGCTCAATATAAACACCTGAATCAAAAGTGAAAGTAGAAGTATATGTTCAGATCAAATTACGTTGACAGTTAACGAAACTATAGGATATCCAAGATTACTAGGTAAGACGTCTTATAAAAGTATCCACTGCATTTGAATATTTTGATGGAAAACCGTTTTGACCAAGAATATCTATGAAATTTGTAAAAGCAATTTTAAGATCAGTATCATTATTACAAATGCTATTTATTCTGTTGAGTTGCGTAAAAAAGATGTTGAAAATTTGGTAATTGAGATTGCTGAAGGAATGAGTAAGACACTTTACTGTAAACTGGAAATCCCTTCGTTTATCATATAATCCAATGTTTGTGGAGCTATTGTCAATTTTGATATCCAAATCAAGATAGTTGGCATTGGTATCAATGGAGTTGGTCTTTTTTAAAGACCAGTTCTTTAGGATGCATTTTATAGACAAAGTTGAAATTACTAATGTTAAAAAAGATTAGGTCGTCAATATAACGAAATCCAGAGACCTCATTAGTATTAAGGGAAATTTCTTTCATACATATGTAAATATAGCAAATGTCAGCAAATAAACTGCTGAAACTATTTCCGATGGGAACACCTTTTTGTTGTCTATAGAAATCAATACCGTTAAAAATATAGTTATCGAAAATATTATACCTGCATAGATCCATCCATTCATTTTAAAAATTGTGTCATTATCAAGAAGTGCATCAAAAATCTCGGAACAGATCTGTACGAGATACGAGATTGTTGTGTGGTATGCTGGTAAAAAGATTTTCAAAATCAAAAGTCTGAATGCCATTATTATTGTTGGTCCTTATAAAGATTGGCACATCTAGGTTGTTAGTATTCATAAAGTATTTTTCTGTCTTTTTTATATTGTGCATAACTTTTTTTTTAAATGTAGGAAAATCTCTTGCTCAAATTATTATTATAGCAATTGGTGCTGCAGGTTACAAACCTGAACTTTACAGGATCTTTTTGAAATTTAATAGTGGGAAACAGATAAGGTTATTTAAGACCATCATTTTTTGACTTGAAATTTTACCAAAAGCCAAAATACGTTTATCCAGTTCAGCCTTTTTAAATTTGTATTTTACATATGCATCATTGTTGGTATATTCTTTTAGAAGTAACTCTTTAAAAAAACTTTTACAAATAAACCCAAAGTTTATGGCAGCTTTATCAATAACTGCGATACTCAAATTGTTTTTTAATTTTACTCTTTTATAATTTTTTAATTTAATTTTTTTATTGTCTATATGTATGAAAGAAATTTCCTTAATACTAATAAGGTCTCTGGATTTCGTTATATTGACGACCTAATCCTTTTTAACATTAGTAATTTCAACTTTGTCTATAAAATTTATCCTAAAGAACTGGTCTTTAAAAAGACCAACTTCACTGATACTAATGCCAACTATCTTATTTGGATATCAAAATTAACAATAGCTCCACAAACATTGGATTATATGATAAACGAAGGGTTTCCAGTTTACAGAAAAGGGCGTCCACTCCCTCAGCAATCTCAATTCCAAAATGTTCAACAACATCTTTTTTACGCAACTCAACAGAATAAATAGCATTTGTAATAATGATACTGATCTTAAAATTGCTTTTACACATTTCAAAGATATTCTTGGTCAAAACTGTTTTCCATCAAAATATTCAAATGCAGTGGATACTTTCTTGGTTATCCTTATAAGACGTTTTGCCTAGTAAGCTTGGATATCCTATAGTTTCGTTAACTGTCAACGTAATTTTATCTGAACATATACTTTACTTCCACTTTTGATTCAGGTGTTTATATTGAGCTTATGGTTCATTTTGTTTAATTTTCTTGGTTCGTTGGATATTCTTTCGAGCTCCCCTTTTTTCTTTCATTGCTGGGTGTCGGGGACAGTTGTGGTATTTGATCTTATGATTTACCGCAAACAGAAACACATACTGCTCATTCTCTGTCCCCCTTTCGAAGTAGTGTGAGCGAAGTGTTTTTTTTTTTGTATTCTATTATGTTGTAGCTACATATTTCATATGATTTTCAGCTTTAGCGCAACTATTGAATTATGTTTTTTTCAGATTTATTTATTCCTTTTCTTTTGGTTCTTTTATGTATTAGTGGATACATAAGAGTGCTTTAGTTATTATTGTTTTTTTTAAAACTAAACTTTGATGCTAATGTGAATAGCAAATGTGCTGATTAACTTTTAAATACTTTCAATAGTTCTTATTTTCAAACACATTTTGCTTTAGATTAATGAATTGTCGGTTACAGGTTTGACAAATTAATGTAATACAATATCATACTGTTAAGATTTAATAGGGGAATGACAAATGATAATGCAATGTGCATTTATTCCTTTGTCGCTGTGAATGAGTAATTACTGTCTGGTAATTGTAAACCTCAAAAT
>CM033282.1:355000-590000 GCA_019343175.1 Oedothorax gibbosus
AACTATATTGTTTATATTTATCAAGGATTCGCAGCTGAATGCTTCATTTCATTTTTTTGATTTTTTGCCAGCTAATTCGTGATTCTGACACACTGTGAGCCGTTTTGGTATTTCAGAGGTTTCCCTAAATAAAGTCATAACTAATTATTAATATGAAATTTGAAGTCTGCAGGGGGAGTTTCAAATGTGAAGTTTTTTTTATAGGGCTAGATCATGTTTCTTTATGTGATATTGAAAACATTTTGTGCTGTGCCTTGTGGCTGTCAGTGGAGGAGATTTGGTTAAAAAGTAGAGTTAAGTCAGGCTGTGGTAGTCTACATACAAATAAAGGAAGGCAAATGTTCCTAAAGAACAAATAATTCTAATAAATACTTTCTGAATACCTCCAATTAATTAAAATAAATAACCCTGTTAAATTCGAATAAATTAACAAGGTGTCGATAAAATAAATTCACTCTTTGAAATTTATTTACAAACCAAAATCTAAAAAGATAATTGTGATAGTTTCTTACGCACCTGCACAATAATAGAATATGAATGTGATTGATGAAAATCAATCAAACTACATAATGATGAATAATTAATGATGTAATGGAGTAGTAATAAAATCCCGCTAAAGCATATATATTCAATAGAATATATATATATTTCAACAGAACAACACTTTCTTTTACATATTGCTCCACATTGTAATGCAAAATGGCTATTCGTATTTAAAAAAATACTTACTCATACTTCTGTCGATTGGTTTGCATTTTACAACCAAATTAAAATTTCAACGTTTTATATAAACGCTTTCGGTTTTTTTTCTCTCTAGGTAACATCAATGAAGATCTCTTGTCTGAAGAAACAACAGCGCAACTCCTGGATAACGCCCCGCCCAGCCCCGTCCTAAAAGCAAGCTCCCCGCCTCCCCGGAAACCTGTCCGCCCAACCAAAGGTCAAGTCAATAATCCCAAACGGTCAAAAACGGTCAAAAATGGCAAGAAAACCACACAAGAAACTGCGCACGCCAAACCAGATATTAATAGTCCTCCAGCAAAGCGAATGGAAATTGCATGGGTGTATCCTTTTAGTGAATTTTATTAAATGATTAGACACAATCCGAAATATACCCTTGAGTAAGAATATCCAGTTCCTCTACTAATAAAAATAAACGATAATAGAATTCGGATTCGATTCAATTATTCAGAAGAATGTGGGATTTTTTTTACAATTACACAGCGTGCGTCGCCCATTGACACACTTGTAACGTTATTAGTTTTAAAACTGCTTAAAAACCCAGGCTGTTTTTCGAATTTGAAATTTATCTTACTGTAGAACTTGTAGGAGTCCATGATTCAACTTACTTTTTTATTTACTTAAGTATTAAATTTCATTAAGTTGTTTAACATTAGGGAGTACTTGTGTCCTATTGCTGAACAGAATAAGTTATTTTCCCAATCAAATAATCAGCAAAATTGAAACATTTTTTTTATTTACTCTGTAACATGGTTATATTTTAGAATTGTATTCAAATATTTATTTCATTGTGGCTAAGATGAAAAGTATCGAAAAGTATTACTTCCTCAACAAATCCTAGTCATGGTTATCATGGGCTTGATCCTGCTCGCAATCTGTACATGCTAACAACTGGTGAGCTTGTCTACTATGTAGGATCAATGGCAATATTACACCACTATACAAATGCTACTCAAAGGCATTACCAGGGTCATACTGAAGACATTTTATGGTAAGCAATATCATGGCCTGTCTGGTATCTTCCTGATATGATAAGTCTTAAATTTGAACTAAGGGGAGAGCATAAACATTTTTCATCGGGTTTCTAATAAATATATATTGAAAAGCATTCCAATGCACTGTATTTGGCTTATGTAAAATGCCGATAATGTGTTTTCCAGTATGGCGCTCCACACCCACGATGACGTTTTAGCAACAGGGCAGGGAGCAGGGATTGACAATAAATCTCAGGTAAAACATTCTCTATTGTTACTACGTTTCCATTTATTTAATTGGATATTTCGGTCGAAAAGGAAGAATAAAGAAACACAGTAATTCAAAAGCTTTTGTAGCATCTATTCCGGTTGGGTTGGACTACCTGTATCTGATAAATGATTTGTCTTCGAAGTAGTTGAGTTTCACAAATAACGACATATAATGGTAGTTATGGAAAATTAAATCTGAAATATTTCCTATAAATATAAATTCTTGGAAACAAGTATTCTATCTGCTTAGTTGTGTTTATATAAAAAGCGTTTTTAATTGTTTGGATGAAAACACATAAACGTTTTTATAACTAAATATGAGTTAAAACTGTGTAAAATCCCATAATATATCTTTACAATAAGTTTCATTAGCAAATTGATCGAAAAACTTTTTTACTGTCTAAAATATTAAGTTTCCTGGTCTTTGTAAATATACAAAAGGTGCTTTCAAATAAGAATCGGATTATTTTTTCAGTTCGTGGTGTTGTAAATGACAATAGAAATAACGATTTTATTTATGGAATACCATATCAAAGCACTGTATAGACTAATAATTAAATATTTACTTTAAATAAATGTGTATCATCAATAAATTTTTTCTTGATCGTTTGATATCTTTATTTGACGGGGACATACGAACAATGAAACATTGAAAATATTGTTTTGGAACACAAATCATGTTTCTTTTGGTTTAAGTACCAAATTATAAAATGTTGTTATAATTACAAAATAAATTAGTACTTGTAAATTTTCAAATTCTGAACATAACATCTGCTTAAATCCTCTTCTATAAACGTGAATGTCTGAAAAGTTATTTTAGTGGTAACGAGTTTTATTTACAACCTAAACTTTAAATTATAGACAACTTTATTCAAGAAATACTTTTGGAAAAATATTCTTTTTTAATTAGCTATATCTTTCGCAGAGTAAAATATCAAAAAATATGTATTCTTAAAACAAAACCTCACATTAAAAAAAATCCAAATAAACATAAACGGCGAGATACTTCCTAAATCAAGAAAACTTCTTTGGAACTCCACAAAAATGTTATTTTCCCCTGAAAAACATTTTGTTACGAAAACAATTTTTTTTGTGGCATTAGCATATCCTCACATTTACAGCTTCATATCGAAAATCCAATTAGGACGTCCCATGACTGGTTCAGAACCCATAAGAAGAAAAAAAAGAGCTTCTATGTCGCTGTGAAACTTGAATATGATTGTAACGAATATTTTTAATTTTACAAATTTGCTGGAATTAAAAAAATGGGCGAGCATTTTTAAGGTTTCGACAGTTCAAACACTTCAGGAGTGTTTCTGTCAAATTTTGTCTAATTCTGATTGGATTTTCTAATTTTACAGTCATGTTAATTCTTAACTTCAATTAAAATTATCGTGAATTTTCTTTGGTCCGTTATCAATATGTCTATTATTAATTTTTATTCAATTCCACTAAAGAAATAAAACGAATGTCACTTACAAGTGTTTCAAACTAACACGGATAAGTGTTGACACATACATTTACTATACTTAGCAAAATAAAATACCCTCCAGGTCCACACGTGTAAAATGTGCGTGTTCGGAAAATATTTTTATTACAAGATTTTTTACTGAGCAATCTCATTGCCTGCAGTATTTTTTTAAAGAAAAAATTTAAATACACTTTATCAGTTAGTTTTTTTCTGTATTTTTTACTTTTCATTACTAAAAAAAATCGCTGAGTGAACTTCTTACTTTTTAATGTTTTAAACAACCACAATGTATTACGCTGAATAAGTTTATGCATGGCAATATAAAATTCTGGATTAGGTATACAAAGAGTTCAGGGATATAAAGAACAGATTTTAAATATATGTATTAAAATATCTTTTCAACAAAAAACGATATTTTGCATTTGAAAAATTTTATGTAGTAAATAGTTAAAATAAGTTTAATTCTTTACTAATATGTGCATTAGATATTTTGCTAAATTCACAAAAGTTAAATAAAATAAGCGAATAAATGAAAACAAAGTCTTGAAAGTGCCTCTCAACTGCGTCTACAGTTTCGGCTCATCATTTGAACTTGGAGTGGGTTCTTTCCAGGCTCACATTCGAGTGTGGCGGGCCGAGGATTTGTCCACCCTGGCCGTTGTTGGGCAGGGGAAATTGGAGAGCGATCTCATTGGAGCAGTGTTTTCGTGGGAGGTAAGGAGGAATGCATGCAATTTTTCACTTCTTTTTATATCTTGATAACACTCAATAAGTATTTTTTGACACCATTCAAAATTAAAATAGTAAAATAAAAATAGTATGAAAATATGATAAGAAAACTCATAAACTATTTTGTTTATTATTAAAACCATTTCGGATCATTGATTGATCCGAATGATCGTATTTGAAATTAGTTTTAAAATCTAAGATACTCTATGAAGAAAATAATCTAAATAAAAAGAAATTTTCTAGTCATTCATATGCATGTGAATCAATAGAAGTCCGGTTCAATGCCGAAACTGAAATTTAAAAAAACCTTATTTTCCTGAACATTTTCAAAACCTTTTCTTAGAAATTGTTAAAAACCTTTTTCTAGGAAAAAATATATAAATATTTTACCAATATATGCGAAAAAGAATCAATTCCAATTTATTTACAGGGATCTATGATGTTAATTTTGGAAGGACTGCAAGACACTGTGCTGTCTATGTGGGATTGGCAAAATGATACAGAAACCACTCGTGTCTCAGTAAGTAATACTGATCCTTAGCTCAATACCAAACTTGAAGCCTTTACTGATAAGAAATTTGTTTGCAACCTTTCTGGCTAAGTGTCGCCGTAAGAGACTCATTCGATTCAGTGAAACTGATTATCTTTTTTTGTGGCTTTTAAGGTGGCTCCCGTTACCAATTTTGGCGCTCATATCACAATTAGTCTGAGCTCTCTGTGAATGTTAAATTAAGTCAAAATTTAATTTTACTGAGAGTATACAAGACGAATCTATACTCAAATAATACTTTTGTATGCCACATGCACATGAGAGCCAAAATACCTGGTATAGGCATATGTCTCTCTCTGCAAATAAAATTATATAAAACCAATCAATATTCCATCCTATCAAACATTACTAATATTTATTTTACTTGCCTTTATATTGTGTAATTTTAAATATTTGATCCTTTTGTTTTGTAACTATCATTCGCGGCACATACAATAAAAAAATATATAAATGTTATACTTCTAAGTGCTTGTTAAGAACGTATTCATTTCAAAACAGTTTCGTAAGTACTAAACTGTCTTATTATTATCGATGAAAAGTATTTGAAGTAACCAACTAATGATGACATTCGATGTTTTTAAGACTCAAGAAAATGACAAAAGCAGCTTGAAAATTATTTTGTGAGCCACTTTGACTCCAAGCTTTATTTATATTTAAGCTCTGATTCTTATCTCGACAAGTTTTAAGAATTGATCTTCGGGTTGCTAATTTTGAAATTGAGCTTCACTGAGTTGGTTCAAAAAAATTTTAACTGATAAATTTTATAAATATGAGTTTGAAACTTGTATATCATGGGCTGAATAGGGAATTACAGTATTCTTTTGTTGTTTTAAACTGAATGCATATGAAAAGTCCAGTTTCAAAACTCACATAAACCTAAGTATAACTAAGATATAGGATTTCATTGGCGACTTTGTCCAATTGAATTGACGATTGCCTAAGATCGCCAGTGAAAGGTATACCGGGGTTATACTTTGAAGAATATGTATAGAGATAGTTATTTAGTCTGATAATTATTATATATTTTACTCAAGGCGTCATCATCCACGATAATTTTATGACGGGATCTATTTCACAAATACTTAACTCTTCGATCAAAATACTAGTGTAAAAACGGCCTGTTAGGAAAGTTTTACGAAACGGATAGACTAATATACGCCAAAAACTTTTTCGCTTCATATACGTCACGAATAGAAATATCAAATTTATGTACATTCGGTGAAACAGAAGTTTATAAGTTTGTTATACATAAAAAAACTATGACCTCTAGGGAATTGCATTATTGTATATTCACACTGTGTGCGGGTAAAGCTACCACAGTAATTCAGGGAGAAGTTTCTCATTAATTCTTTCAGTTCTACATAAGCTTCTTTTCATAATCCAATTTTACTAACAATACAACCAATCATTAATTACAACTTACAAAACTGTAAATCCTTCGAGTGATTTATTTAAAAAAGGAAATAAAACAAATAAAGAAGCGATTGAGAACACTTTTTGGAAATTCATGGAACTCGTTGGATTTTTAATATAAGTTGAAGGTTGTACTCTCTCTCTCTCTTTCATCAAAGCAAAAACATTGTTAAGATTTTTTTCCCAAGTACGCACAAATAATTAATGATATTTTCTGAAAATCTCTTTAAAAAGATTCATTTTGGGTGGATAAAATAACGCTATATAAAAGCTAAAAAAATTAAAGTAATGATAATCATAACTTTTTGCATAACTGTAAATGAAAGTTAAAACATTACATTGTCTAAATTTAATATGTTTTAAAATTCAATGGGTTTACCCATTTGTGGGATTTTTCCATTTTATTAGGAAATAATTTAAAATTCTTAATGTTCTAAGAAGTTCTTCGTGGATTGTTGCATTTTCAACTTAATTCTTTATTTAATATGTTTCAGTCTTTATTAATTACGTTTCTATTTAAAATTTTGGTGCAGTTTAAATTTAAATATTTCAACCCATTGTTAAATAAATTTTTTAGTTATGTATTTGTATATGGTTTTAATGTTTAACTTGCAAAAACAAGAGGGGTCCAGTTTTAATTGTCACTTTTTTTAATCCATGTTTTAACTAATAGTTCCCGTTGTTTAGACTGGCCAGTCTCTCTTGGGAGGAGCATTTCATCCTCTCGAAGATGATATTCTTGTGACGTATGGAAGACAACATTTGGCGTTTTGGCTGAAAGATGCTAACGGTAACCTCAACAGAAAAGACCCCTTATCCGCCGTAAGTAATAAGTAACATTGTTTAGTTTAAAAGTAAAAGAATTTCATAGCACTGATGCTAACTGCACAGTACAGGATGATAAAAACCTAGTCAACCAGTACTTACTGAATGTGAAACAAATAAAAATAAATATAGCGAAGGAGCTATGGTAGACAAGGAATTATTTTTGTATATAACAATAAGTAAAAGCAATTTTAGTACAATTAAAAATAGTTCAGAATGTTTGAGATAGGCGGTTTAGCAATTGCGTCATAGAAAATATCTGGTTTGCGTTCTGGCTATATATCAGCTTTGATGGAATGGTAATGTTGTAAAGAAACAGTTTTAGCTTTCACTCTACGTTTATAATGTAAAATTTAAGAAGTATTAGAATGGTTCGCTCTGTCTGTATTTCACCAAATTTAACAGCGCGTTCCACAAATCTCACAGACAATTGCGATGCGTTAAACTTGAGCAAAAAATCAACTTTGCTGCATTCCGAATTCCATTTAAGAAATTTAGAAAAGAAGTATAGTAAAATTTTAAGTATTTTTAATTATTTTAAATGCATAAACTTCAGTTGCATTCATTTAATTCCGCTTTTGCCACATCATTAACCCATGAGGAACTTATTTATTTAAATAAAAATACAAAAAATAAAATGTATTACCATTTTAAAATCAGTTAACGATGACGTACGTCATGATAGATATCTCAAAGGCATTATTTGATGATTCCCAATTTGTTTATGTATTAAAAAGACGACACGCATTTTCATACAAAGCTAACCTTATACTTTAAATTTACCTTTCGGCATTTATTAATGTACAGTGGCATTACAATATAAATCCCTCTGAGGTTGTTTTTTTGTGTTGCTTTTTGCTTTTCATAAAATATTTCAAAATCATGCCGTTGCGAGATTTTCTTCAAGCTGATCGATTATGTGAATGCTATTCTTTTGGTTGTTCAAAAATTGTAAATCATTTGTCGAAACTTTGAAATAATACGGGAAAAAAGACATTTTCTGCAGGAAAATAACTGACATATTCTGTTATCGAACCCTTTTTTCTTACGATGCGCTGATTAATAAATCTTTTAAAATAGCATAATTTCTACACTAGTTTTCTTTTTAATTAAATTTTAAAACGAGGTAGGACACATTGTACTCTTCCCTGAATGACTTCTTTTCCATTTCTTTCTTCTGCTCTCCAGGGTCGGTCTGGGACGAATTTTCTTTCAATGGAATTTCTTTCGGACGGGAGGTTGGTCACGGGAAATTCAAGAGGTTTCATCACTGTCTGGGCTCTAAGTGAAGATTCGGGAAAAGTATTTTTTATTCAGAAAGAGTACAAAGCTCATGACGTAAGTAGACTTTCATTTTTTTTTAATGAAAAATGATAAGTTTCAGTATAAATAAAAGTTTTTTTGTTGAAGTATTGGCAGTTTCTTACATGACTTATATTGTGTAAATATAAATGTGATTTATTTATTTTTTATTTTTCTTTCATCTAATGTGAAAATAGGGGATGAAAATAGAAACAAAGTTACACGATATACAAAACTATAAACACTTTATGTTGATACATGACAAAAGCAATTACAAATTCAAAAAGAAAATTCAAAAGTTTTCGTAGTTGTAAAGAGAGGAGCTTTTCCTTACACTTGTGGGAGTTCCGGCACAAAAGGATGAATTCTATTCCTCTTATGTCTTGAAATAGTTGAGCTTGTTCAACTCCTGATTGGCAAACAGTAATGTCAAGTTAATAAAATAGCGGGATTAGCTGTGATTAGTGAAGCGTTGTTTGTTTCGCAGCCTCGCTAACTTGACGAGTTATGTTTGGAACACCCTAAGTTCAATCTCAAGAAATATTTAAAATTTTGTTATCCAATATTATTTTAATTGTATTTCTTCCATTTCAAATAGGGTGAAGTGACGGCATTGCTTCCATTACCCGAAGGTGTTCTGATTTCTGGAAGCAGCGCCAATGAGCAAGAAGGGGAAATACACGTATGGGACACTTCCAAAAAGTTTGCAGGCCTTGCATCTGCCGTCGTGAGTTGAACACTTTTATTTTCAGCAGTGGCATTTTGATAAGATTTAGTTTCGAAGGATTTTATAATCAAACTGCAATAAAATCCTGTTACATTACAGAAATTTCTGGCAGCAAAGTTGCCAAAAAAATATCTGTCATGTTACAGATAAAATGTTAGCAGAATTTTCTCGTAAATAAGCAATACAGTACATATTCGTGTCAATTAGATATTTTCTGCTTTCTAGATGCGTTGAAAAAAGAAAACGTCAAGCCGTAGGCCGTATACGAACCCTCGTAGTCGGCATAGGAGCAATTTGTATACATAAACATTTCTGTTTTTATCTGTTTACAGGGAAAATGTTTATTTTGACAAACTGAAGACATAATTTTACCGAAAACTACAAAGGTTTATAAGAAAACGGAAACTTTCTGTAGAAAAATAATAGAAATATTCTGTTTTTTAACAGAATTTTATACAGTGCGGTGATAAGGCTTGCATATCTGGTATGTAGGGTAAAAACTGCAACACGATGCAGACGAAATTAAGATTCTGATTATCTCCTGTAGTTTGATAACGGGATTAAATCTTGACATTTTGGGGGACATTTCTTTATACCTTTCTGTATTTATTTAAAAATACCGCTGTTCTGGTCCGGCTACCATCCCAAATATTTTGATTGTGGAAGATTTCATTTTGAAAAGAGGTAGAAATAGAACTTAAAGGCAGCAGGGTTGCCAATACCATGGCGTTTGGTGAACACAGAGGATTATTGGGTTAGATTGGTTGGAAATAATGTGTCACACTAAAACTACACATGGGTTATTTGTGAAAGGAGGATTCTAGTTAATTGCTGATGGTCGTCATCAATTGCACATGCATTTCTTTTCTATCTTGACTTGATCGTCAATATATTTGCATTATCTGTAGTATGTATTATTTAACACATTCAGTATCATCTCGGGGAATGCTATAAGTCAAAATACAGCTATGCAAATAATAGTGAACCCGATGCAAGTTCGAACTTCACTTCACTTGAGAAACTGGTTCTACACCTTAAAGAAATATGCGCCTGCAAAAGCAATGAATCGCCAAACATAGTAACTCTTGCCTAAACCAACATCTTCCTTACCTCTTTTCAAAGTGGACTGTTCCATAATCAAAATATATTTGAGATGCTAAGAAGTGCGACATGGAGACAATACTCATTCTTAGATTCTGGAAAATAATAAATTACAAATAAAGAGTCATTAACGTCATATTAACCCCACTTAAATAGAAGATGTAAACCCAGACGTTATTGAATAAAAAATTACAAAGCCTAATTTAGAATATACTATATTCAATGCAATTTTCACAAAAGCTAATTTAAGTTAAAAATCATTTTTTACAGCTTCCAACCGGATCAGGTGGTGTGACATCCCTCTGTCCACAGAAGACAGTGACTAATGAATGGGAAGTTTTCGTAGGCACCAACAAAAACGTTATTCTAGAAGGTTCTGTCATGTGGGCTCTGAACCCCGTTGTACACGTAAGCTTTTATTTAAAATATTTAGCTGCAAAATATGACATTTTCTATTTCGAATACATTATGTAATTTTTCTGAAGTTGTTTCATGTACATATTTTGAATAACATCTTTATATTCTATCTTATTCGTCCGAAATGCGAATTAACAAAGAAAAAGTTATTTTGAAGGAGAGAGAAAAATCCGCATATTTTGTTATTCAAGAATATGGGTTGCTATTTTACGTTCCACACACGGATTTTTCGTTTAATATAAAAAATAGGATTAATATCTTTAGTTATCCATGTTGTAAAAATGTTTGAAGGCTTTTTTTTGGCATTCTTTCCCACCCAAATATTGTGTTTATTTTAAAAGATTTAAACAATGAAGATAAAAAAAAGCTATAGTTTAATTAAATATATATTTATAACAATAATCTATTATTAAATACAAAATAAGCCAATTATAAAAGAACAAAAACTTTCACTCACCAAAATATTTGAAGTAATTTAGAAATTTAAAAAGATCCGCCATGATAATTCAATAGAAGAACAGTCTATTTTTAGCTTAGGGGAGAGGAGGGCACATTGGATCATCGTAAATTACTTTTTAACTAGTAGGAGTAAAAATAGTAACACATTTTTACTAACGTTGATGCCATAATGTCCATACATACAGGGTGTCCCAAAATGGACTACCTGTTTTTGAAAATTAATAAAAAAGAAATGTATAGAGATATTAACACAATTCTTGCAGAAAACGAATGAGTCAGGTATGGAATTTGATATGGAACACTTTATTATGTTAGTACACAATTTAACCGACATATGGCGCTACAACACCTTGTGTTGGCTGTATGAAAGAACTAGGCATGCATATACACCGAAAAGAAGGACACGTGGTCAGAAATGTTCAGTTGCTTTCAGTTCAGGGAAAGCAGCAATAGTTATTGCGTGGAATCCTTAATATGGTGTATTCGTTGGAGGAAAGCACTTTCAATTCATTTCTTTTTTCTTCAATTCATCCGCAACACTACCAGTTCGCTTGAATTTTTCCCATAACTGCTTATTATTGCTTTCGGGTTCGGACCTTTCTTGACATTAAATTTTTTCTGGAAGCTCCGTCTCACTGCTGTTAAACTCTCACCCAATCGGTGGTATTCTAACACGATGAAAATTCTTTCCTCCAACGAATACACCATCTTAAGGATTCCACGCAATAACTATTGCTGCTTTCCCTGAACTGAAAGCTACTGAACATTTCTGATCACCTTCTGTCCTTTTTTTCGATGTACGCATGCCTACCCAAGTAGTCGTGTGACGTCGAATATGACGTGGTTTTTTGGTCATAATAATGCCCTGAAATTGACGTCATTTTCTTGGTCATAATAATGCCCTGAAATTGACGTCATTTTCTTGGTCATAATGTCCATTTTGAAGACGTCATTTTCGACGTCAATCTGACGTGAATAAATGACTCTAAATTGACCACTTGACGTGAACTTTTTGTCATCAAATGACGTGTTTCTACGTCATCTAGTGACGTGAATTTAACGTGAACTGATGACGCGTTTTGTTAGTGATCAAAAGACGTGAATTAAACGTGACCATGTGACGCGATTTTCACGTGATCAAATGACCTTAGGTTTACGTGACTATATGACGCGATTTTCGTAATTCTTTGGTAATTTCTATGCAATCTCAGTCATGTGGTGTAAAACCCAAATTTGTTTAAAATAATATACAATTTTTTTTAACTACAGAAAAATATAATCATTTTCAAAATATACAACCCTTTAAAAGAAATTTATAAATTAATGACTTAATATACTATACATAATAAGTCACCAATTTAAAAAATTATTTTGAAGGACTACCTATTTTAAAAAAGATTTTATTTTCATATAACTTCAGAATATTGTATAATATTTTTTTAAAAATTGTATTTTACAACATATGGTTGAGACTGCATAGAAATTATATATTACAAGATTAAATTCATAATCTATTTAGTTATTTACTATTATATATAAAACTTAACCAATTATTTTGTGTCTCCTGATAATCAGAAGTACAGGTTGGCAATTTTAAAAGGGGTCTCAAACTGCAATCCGTTTTAGGGCCCTTAAAATTGCCATCTTGTAGGCTGAGGAATCTTGATATTTTAAATAAATACAAAATCATATACAAACAAAATTTTTATTTGAAAAAAATTAATAATATACAAAACAAGTGAAGAGAATTATATAACAGCTTCCATAACCAGACTTACAAGGAGGAACTGAAAGAAAAAAACACTTGTAAATATATTATAAAAATTGTAAATATACGTTCCCAGCATCACAATATTTTTTTTAATATAATAACCTTATCTATATATCAGGGTTCATACTCTATTTTTAATAGTGAAATTCAAGAGTTTTAAGGAGTTATTTTAAGAATACAATACCATAAATTCAGGATGAAACTTTGAATGCATAATCTCAAAAAAATTAACTGACAATTTCTAAACAAAAATGAATACGAAACCTAAAGTTTTTTTTAAAACTGGATCCTTCAAATCCGCTGAAAACTATTTCCTATTATAAATAGATAATTTTTCAGGAGGAGTACGAACCCTGTATAATCGAAAACTTAAAGGATTATAATTAATTTTAAGGGTTTTTAAAAAAATATTTTCTATATATATTTTCATAAAAAGATTCAAATATTTTTGCTTTTAAGTTTTAAAAATCGAAAGATTTATTTTCATCACCAAAAAGTACAGATTGCAAAAAAATAATTACAACTACTAGACTTTGTTTGCAAAATTTACTATTTAAGTGCTTAACTGACATAAAATTCAATGATTTAATTGGGAAAAAGTATAAGGTAATTGACTTATGGTTCACTTTTATGTTTTAAATTACGATAGATCAGAATTAAAGTTGATATTAAATTTGATTTCATTGTTCACAACCCACAATGTTTTTTCTTTTATTAAAAAATGACTAATTTTTTAAAAAAAATATTAGTCTTTAATTAATCGTGGAATACCTTTAATTATTTAATTAAACAAACATTGCATTTAAAGCA
The DNA here is from genome assembly GCA_019343175.1 of Oedothorax gibbosus. Classification (NCBI taxonomy): domain Eukaryota; kingdom Metazoa; phylum Arthropoda; class Arachnida; order Araneae; family Linyphiidae; genus Oedothorax; species Oedothorax gibbosus. The sequence continues at coordinate 368,561 of CM033282.1, forward strand.
TTTTTTAAACTTTCCCATCAAAAACGGTCATCATGATGACATTAAATTATTGATTAGACATTAAATTTGAAAATGATTTTTCTCATACTTAAAAAAAAAAAAAAAAAAAAAAAAACTTTTTTCCCAAATGGAACCTTGTTGAATAGTGTTATATCAGCGAAATGGTGACACAAAAAAGATTTTACATTCATAAAATTAGTTGTCAATAAATTTTGGAATTGATATAGCAAAATAAGGAAAAAATGCAGCTAATATTAGGAAGTTCACCAGGACGGATCTAGACAAAGAAATTTGGAGGGTGCTTTTCTTTCATACCTGACCCACTTAAAAAATTGACTTTATACATATTCTCAGTTTGAAATTCTAGTAGAAACCTGAAAATTGTCACTATGCCCTGGATGTTAATTGGATTTTGAAGATTAAAGCATCTTTCTTTTAAAACAAATTTAACAAAAAAAACCCGAAATACAGTTTGCAGTACTTAAAGAGATGTCTGGGTATCTTTATCCCCCCACCCCCATAGGTTTTTAAAAATTTGATCCTAAAAGGGAAGTGAATGAAAATCTAATATTCAGGGTTGCCACGCTTTTTTGGTAAAAAATAATCAAGGACTATTTAAGGACTTTTCAAGGATATATTTCTACATTTTCAAGGACTGTATATTCGAACATACAACACTTAACTTTCACGATAGTTTTTAAAAATTTATTTAGAAAAGGAATAAGAGCTTTCTAACTTTCAAAGGAACTTAAATATGTGCTATAAAATAACTATTTAGTTATTAAACAATCCGTCTAAAATCACTTGCTCTGCCTTCTTGGATTATACATAAACAATAAATCAAAAAAGTAAAATAAGACGACATTTGAAGACTTATGTTTACATTTGAGGACGCAATTAACGCCAACACAACCAAGTTATCTCTAAGCACAAAAGCAATGTAGAAATTATAACAGATAGATTATAAACATAAGTACTAAAAAGTAAACAAATAACTTAAAAATCCTCTTTATTTTGGAGAGAGGTCAATTACCTTAAAAAATTCAAACGTATAAGAGCTTTAAAATTATACATTAATAATAATAAATGAGCTAAAATGAGAACTTGACATATATATATAATATATATATATATATATATATATATATATATATATATATATATATATAATATATATATATATATATATATATATATATATATATATATATATATATATATATATATATATATATATATATATATATATATATATATTATATATATATATATATATATATATATATATATATATAATATATACATATATATATAGCAGTATTTAACAAGTATACTTACTTACTTAGTCCTCTTCGTGCCTTGTGACAGATAAGGCCTTCAGATTATTACTCCAGCTCCTGCGATTTTGTGCAGCAGCTCTTGCTTCCAATCAGCTCGCCCATCCAGCCTGGCTCCTCTTGTCCTCATTCATCCATTTTCCTCCATGTTAATTTGAGCCGTCCTCTTTCTTTTTCCATCGGGGCCATGTCAGGGATAACTGCTGGAATTTGATTTGATTTAACAAGTATGCATGTTTCAGAATAAATAAAAGTTTGTGAAGTTAGCTTTTAAATGATCTATTACATATCTCAAAATTACACTTAAGATTTTTCCAAATAACTAATTAGAGTCATGATGGTTTTCACATTTTTATAAGTCATTTCTAGGAACCATTATAAACAGTAAATGAGTCTTAAATCACAGTTTTGCAGAGAAAAAAATCATACATTTGAGATTAGAAGTTTGAAATTAGCAGCTTTATTTTATTAAAAAACAAAACAAGGTTGCATATCAGTTCAATTAATGAGCATAAAATCCAAAAAGAATAACACCAACAGAACTCAGAAAGAAGTTAACTTTTCCAGGCTTTCCCATACCAAAACCAAAAATTTCCAGGCCATCGCTAAACCACTTCAAACATTTATGCCTAGATTCTAAATAAAAAAAAACCTTTTTTTACCAGGGCTGCTTGTAAGTAAGTCAAACTAATAGTTAAGATATCGAATAAATTCGGGAGGAGGGTACACTAGACTTAACTTTTACAAAATAAATACTTTGATTTTGTAATAAACTTAAGGTAAAATAATTTTGGCTTACAGCTGCTTTAATGCTAGTGGAAGGAAAGTTACTTCTGTTTTTCAAAGAAACTAAAATCAAACAAACATAAGCACAAACAAAACACCACAATTAGAATTAAAATTTATTTTAAAGGAGTTGCATTACATACTTAGTCCTCTTCATGTCCTGTGGCACAGAGGTGCCGATCCCCCCCAGAGCTAACGACGCACCCCCCTAGAATTTTTTAACCCCCCCCCCCCAAAAAAAAGCCGGTGTGGATTTTATATTTATATATGGATTTATGGAGTATACTGAACCTAAGTAATTTTCACCACACAGTGTATATATAAATAGGAATCTTTACGGTGTATACATGAAACTTTATAGTAAAATTATATTTTAAGTACCAGCGAATGGGGTAACTTTGTCCTAAGAAGTAAAACACAAGAACTGACTTTCTTCTTGAATATTTTTCTAATGATAGGTCAACGCAGAGTTGCCCCTAATTGAAAAGGAAAGCACATTTTAATAGCTTTTATATTACGGAATTAAAACTTGTTTAATTTTCCTTTAAATATATTTTTTGCAGCAAAAGCTATCGGGAATCTAAATAATCAGTAAAAATTCCGCTCAAAATTTATGTAATTATATATATTTTTAAATTAATAAAAATAGCCGGACACGTGATCCAATCAAAAACAGCATCCAATTCCTTCTCTCAATTCTTAATGCATAAAAATGCTCTCTTCGCTTTTTATGTAATGCAACACATTTGACATTATCAAACTAAATCGGAATTATTCTATTATGTTTACAGATATAGTTTCACTTTAAAAAGATACTATTTATTAAGTTACTAAAATTAAAATTAAAGTTAAATAGTAAAAAAATTCTTACCCTGAAACTCGGAATTGAACTTTCTTAACTATATTCAATCACCCACACATTTGACACCAGACGACAAGTATCTTCCTACTGTTTCTAACTAAGGCAATGGCGGGAAAATGGCTTGGGCCTGAGTATGTATACTAAGCCAGAAATATTATCCGAAGGTCATTCATTCATAGAAATGTTATATACAAAATTCTGAATATTTATGATGTCTGCTTCAAATGCTATAACAGTGATTAAGAAATGTTTATGAGAAATAATTGTCAGCACATTGCTTTCTTCCGACGCCGGGCCTCTTAAAATAGAATTATCATTTTGCAGATTGTTAAAGTTTTTATTTGTGATTCCTGTTTTATTATGTGATTTATAAATAATTAGAAAATTTTCGAATACGTTTTTGTTAGAAATTTATATTTTCAGTTTTTTTTGTCGTTGTTAATATTAAACATGAAGTTCTGTTATAATTGATCACGACTTATTTAGTGCCAGCTACTGTTATTGTTCAAAATCACCTTCACAAAACTTCAACACTTTCAAACAAAGCGTCGCCGATTTGCTTAGGAACCTAAACACTATCAAGATCAATCGACAGAATATCACATTATTTCCTGTTTCAGATTGACATAAAATCTAGCTATTTTAAAATCTAAATTAAAAATTGAGATATCAGAAACACGTAATTATTTTTTGTACAATTTAGGACTACATGCAGTCGGTTTGAAGCAAAACAAAAAATGCTGTATTCCATATTTATAATTTTCAAATACAAAAAAGGCAACTATGTTCATAAATTAAGAGGCCGCTATAGGCTGTTACCGTTTTATGGAGTAAAAGATACACCAAAATTTCACATTGTAAAATGCCAATATGCAAAGCTCTTTGTTAAATATTTAACAATGTAAATACTTTTAACATTAAGGCAAAAAATCAATAAATATTGTTGTTGAACTATAATAATATATAACGTAAAAATTTAATTAAGAGAAAATGACTTTTAAAATTTTATTTGAATGCAAGAAACTGAAGAGATTTAACTTTTGTGTCAAAAATGTTTTAATGTAACTTTGAAACTCAAATTATCAGTAATATCAAATATAATTAACTTCTCAGTATTAGAATCCTTTCTTTATTTGCCCAACCTTCTGACAGACGTATAAACCCGTCAAATGACTGTTTTTCCAGCAACACACATAATTTTTAAATTTTTATAAATTTAATAATTTTATTAAATTCCAAAATTTAAAGCATGGAGGAGTCATTTATAACCACCTAGAAATTAAATTTTCAGTTAAAATTTTAATTTAAATCTCAAGCAGTGAAAACAAGTTTACATTTCAGCCAATTTGCTTTTTCAGAGGGTTAGCAAGATTAAAATTATATAATTACGAAAATCTTACCGGAATCACGGCCATAACACTTCAAAATAAGCTTGGGTATTTATAGTACAGTGCATTTTAACTTCATTTAGTTTAAAATGGATCCAATCAATCATTTAATAAAGTGTATCTTTGATTTGATGCTTCCCTCCGTTTCGAAAACAATCTAAAGCTAACAGCTATATATATATTTTTATAACAACAATTTAAGCGGGAAAATTGCGAATTGTATGTTATACAGACTGCGTGAGATTTATGGCATGAGAAGGGCAGCTGCAATTTTTTTGTTTCAGCTTTAAAGAGGTGATGGGTTGTTTATGGGTAATAAATGTCAAAAATATTCGCCAGGCGCAGACACGCCATATCCCATTATTTTTGTTCTTCTTTTCGTAATGTTTTTGATTTTGGTTACCATTTTTGATTCTTGAAGGTTGGGGCGGGGGCGGGGGGGGGAGTTATGCCCCCCCCCCCCAGGTGTATGGGGGGGGAGAGACAGATGATTAGAACTAGAATTTGTTAGAGTTGTATCTTAGATAAAATAAACCATTTACATTTAAAAAAAATTCTAATTTTTTCGACCCCCCCCCCCTAAAATTTCAACGACGCAGTCTGCGTCGTTGACCCCCCCCCCCCTGTAGGCACCCCTGCTGTGGCACATAAGGCCTTGCCAACTCCTGCGATTTTGTGCAGCAGCTCTTGCTTCCGACCAGCTCGTAAATTACAGCCTGGTTCCTCTCGTCCTCGACCATGTGTAACCTGACATGTGTAACCTAAAAAAAAAGTAACCGTTACAAGTAACGCGTTAGTCCAATCCCAGTTAGAAAATTTAGCCAAAATCTACAATTTTTTTATTTTCAAAGTCAGTTATTCAAAAACTGAGAATCTGAAAAAAAAAGTTTTGTATTTTTTGTGTTAATCTTACTAATTTAACTAAGAATTACGTGCTTCCAAGATATATGTCAAGGTTCAACCAATTTTATAGCTTTAAAAAAAATTAGATTCTTAATATCACAAAACTATTATTCCCATAATCGTGCAAAACTGATTCCACCATCTCTAGGCTGACCAGATGTACAACATTACTATACAAAACTTCACTTCAAATCTGTAAAGAAAATTATACTTCTATACTAGAGTCTGCTGTGTAAAAAAACTAGTTATTGATAGAATATTGGGTTAATTCCTAGTTTCGGTATACAACGACTTTTTATTTCTCGCCAAACTTGTTGGCGAGAAAACATCGCGTAGCGACGCGTAATCGGACGATGCTACTCGGAAACCGCGAAGTCATATAACTGAGTTGCCAGATTGGATTTATCGCTTTTTTTTGGTCGCCAACGTTCCGAAAAAGTCGCCGTATTCCGAAACTAGGATTTAACCGAATATTGATATATTTAATATAGATTAAAAAAGAAACTGCATTTTATCATTGCTCGAAGGAAGTCGCATTGCCTCTCGAAGGTCCTCTTAGCAGCATACAGCAGATATGGAAATAAATAATGAAAATTTTAGAACGCAAGAAAACTGTTAGCGGAACGAGTGTAATTCTGGTCAGTGTAGCAACAAAATATTCCATTATGAAAATATCTTTGTTGTGTCGCCCTATCAGTTACATATGGGTTATTATTAGAATAGTAAAGCTTGATTTGGTTTCTTGTGCCCATGGAAACAATAAAATGTAAAAAAGAACCATAACCGAACCAAAACGTAAACACAGCACTCGTACATAACAAAAAAAGTTTTTTTTTGTAAATCGCTATTATACGACAATTCTTCTTAAAAAGATTACATTACTACAAACACTGTGAAATACGAGTAGTTTAAATGCAATGATACATTTTGGAATTTCTATAGGCATAATGATCATTCAGTTTGGCCTTGTCAAAAAGCATAGAATTTGTAAAAACTAACAACTTACTGCTAAATATATGAAAACTAATGAGAAAAATAAAAAAGTATTATGAAAACAAAGTTATAAAAGAGAAGAGAATGAACACTTACTTCGGGAGACGTTGAACGCAAGGGGAAAATGGCGGCGTCTTGAAGAATAGAATGCTCCCGCCGGAAGAGAGACGGAAGTGACGTCATTGGTAGTTCGTAATTTTGTTCACGACAATTTGACGTAAAATTGACGTCACTTTAGTCAGTTTGGTCGTTTCGTGACCAACTACTTGACGTCTTTTGGGTACACGTCATTTGGGTGACAAAAAATGACGTCAAAAATGGCGTCATGAAAAGACGTCAACTGAACTGACGAAAACTTGACGTCAATTTTTTCGTGATTTTTCACTCGTTGACGTCATTCATAAAAGTATGACCTTATTTTCACGTAAAATCTGACGTCAGGCGACTACTTGGGTAGTTCTTTCATACAGCCAACACACGGTGTTGTATTGCCATATGTCGGTTAAATTGTTTACTAACATAATGAAGTGTTCCATATCAAATTCCAGACATGACTTATTCGTTTTTTGCAAGAATTGTGTTAATATCCCTATCCATTTTTTTAAAATTAACTTTTAAAAACAGGTAGTCCATTTTGGGGCACCCTGTACATGCATTATGAATAATATTCTAAAGAATATTGAAAAAGATAATAGAAAAATACCTCTAAAAGGTAAAATGTACACTTATGTGACAAAAACTAATTCGTAAGCAAACAGCTAGCAAGTATGTAAAATTTGAGCTAAAGGCTAAAAAATACATTAAAAATTACACAATTTAAACTTCTTTTTCTTCTTCTCTTTCTTATCTCTCTGATCCGGATCAGATCCATGAGATTATCTCCCTTAACCTCTCCATCGCCAAACCAGGTGCTCGTCGAAGATCCTCCCTCGATAGGCCAATGCACGCCAAGAGATACTGGGAGGTGGCCTCTTCGCTGTTGCATTTGGTGCAGGTAGAGAAAGTCTTAACGCCATCGGAAATTCTCAGGGTTTTTAAATGTCCAGTGAACAGACGAGCCAAAGCAGATTGGTCTTTCCTGTCACCAGCAAAACCAATTGAAGCACCCGGACCATTGCCTATGTACCATGGGTGCGCTGGTGGCATCTTCCATGAGTTGTTAATGGAGGCCTTGCTTCTTGAATAGAGTTCAAGATAGGTCAAAGGAGCCCCTTCAGATTGTGGAATGGAAGAGCCCGCTTTTGCCAGACCGTCAGCCAATATCATTATATTTTAATTCTACATGGGATGGTATCCACTGAAAATGGAGAATTAAAGATCCAGGGAGAGCCCTGAGCTTCTCCATTATTCCAATTCCCCTTTTCTCTCTTATTATACTCCAATATTTTAGATATTTAATGGCACTTCCTCTATCCGATAGGATCCAGATTTCCCCTGATATATGTCTCTCTGTCACACAATCGAAAGCTATATAAATGGCGATCAGTTCAGAGGAGAAAACGGAGCAACAACCAGTATTCCTACGCTTAAGAAGTACAGCTGGGGGAAGAAAAAAAACGATCCACCCTTCGGTTTTCGGATGCTATTGGTCAAGGAATTTTGTGAAAGGTGTCATTTTTCAGGAAATAGCGTAAAGAATTGAGAACTGGCAAAAAAAATTGTATAAGGGGTCGTCTACATATTAAAATGAGTACCAACTTTGAAAATTCCAATGGCAACACCCAATTTTTTTTATAAATTTTTTTTTATCATCTTCAAAATACCCCAGATCCAAAAGAAAATTTATTAATTTGCTTTTATTTGTTGAGATATAAGCATTCAAAGTTAAACGCCCATAATGTTAAAAAAGTTTCACAAACTTTTATTCATACCTCCACAAATAAAATGAATTAAACCAAATTTTTTTTCATTATATACTTCTTGATCTTCCAAAAACAAATCACACAAGTTTTTTCATCAATTTTTCATTTATATTATTATTTTATTTAAATTTAAATAAGAAAAAATAAAACATATAGCAACCCCAAATTTTTGTTACATAAATCGATAAAGTAGATCAAGTAGAACCAAAATCCCGAATTTTTTAATTCAACATTTCAATCATTTGTTATTTGCCGAGTTATTGTAAAAAAAACTGAAAAAACGAATTTTAGGGACCGTGTAAAAAATTACTTATCAAATTGGATACTAACTTGAATTATCGTTTGGTGGTTGAAAAGGAGTTTTTGGTAAATGTTTATTCAAATTATTGATGTCTGTCAAATGTCTAAAAATCTTTTCTTGTTTCAAGTGCTACAATGTATTTGTCCATTCGCGATTTTTTTTTAAATATTAGAGAATATTTATTTATTTAGTTATTTAGTCAGTTAGTTATTTAATCAGTTAGTTAGTCAGTTAGTTAGTCAGTTAGTTAATCAGTTAGTTAGTCAGTCAGTTAGTCAGTCAGTTAGTCAGTCAGTCGGTTAGTTAGTCAGTCGGTTTCGGTTAGTCAGTCGGTTAGTTAGTCAGTCAGTTAGTTAGTCAGTCAGTCAGTTATTCAGTCAGTCAGTTAGTCAGTCAGTCTGTTATTTAGTCAGTTAGTTAGTCAGTTAGTTAGTCAGTAGTCAGTAAGTTAGTTAGTTAGTTAGTTAGTTAGTCAGTCAGTAAGTTAGTTAGTGGGTTAGTCAGACAGCTAGTCAGTGAGTCAGTCAGTTCACTGACTAACTAATTGACAGTCAGTTAGACTAAGTTAGTCAGTCTGGATAACTAACGGATGACTAACTAACGACTGATAACTTATTAGCAGCTAAGTTGATTATGGGACTGACTGATGACTAGACTGACTAACTATGACTAGACTAACGTGACTGGACTAACTAACGGACTGACTAACTAACTGACTGACTAACTTACTGACTGACTAACGGACTGACTGACTAACTGACTGAACTACTGACTGACTAACTGACTGACTAACTAACTGACTGGGCTAAACTAACTAGACTAACTGACTGACTAACTGACTACTGTACTGACTGACTGACTGACTAACTGACTGAACTAACTGACTGACTAAACTGACTGACTAAACTGACTACGAGACTAACTGACTAACTACTAACTGAACTAACTAACTAGACTAATTTAAATAACTAACTGACTAAATAACTAAAGAAATAAATAATCTCTAATATTTAAAAAAAAATCGCGAAATGGACAAAAATCTATTTTCGGGATTTCGACCCATTCGGGATTTCGGCTTGTTGGATTTTGGCTTGTCGGGATTTCGGCTGTCGGCATATGTCCCAGACCCAGTGCGCCGAATTTTAAACAAACTTTTTGTAGCAATATGAATGAAACAAAAATTTGCATAAAATGTAAAACATAAATGTAATAATCATGTTTGTCTATCTGATTGTAACTAATCGCATTTGAAAATCTGTTCTTTATAAATAATCGTATGTGTGACTTAAATTAAAACATTTTCTCATCTAACCTTTATTTTATTTCTGAATTTTAAAATCCAAAATTTAAAAAAAAAGCGTAAAAACATAAAAAAAATCACAATATTAGTGAAGAAGATTTAATTCTAGGATTCTTTGGCGAGATTATAGTAACCCTTTTGTTAGCTTGTCGTTTCGAAAAGACACCCTAAATATTACGTTTTTCAATTTGGAGATTTCCCCCTAAACGAGTTCAAAATTAATGCTTTAATATCTCAGCAAATAATGCAAAATAAATAATTCTTTTTTATACCTGGGGTATTTTGATGGTGCTGAACATTTTTATGTAAAAAAAACTGGGTGTTGCTATTGGAATTTTCAAAGTTGGTACTCATTTTAATATGTAGACCAACCGCTTATGCAATTTTGGTTGCCAGTTCTCAATTCCTTACGCTATTTCCTGAAAAATGACACCTTTTACAAAATTCTTTGTCCAATACCAGCCGAAAAATGAAGGGTGGATCGTTTTTCTTTCCCCAGCTGTACCTCCTCCTCTCCAATTCTAATGACAGCCCCACTCCCAGTGCTGTCCTCTCTTTTGCTTCCATCTGTATAAATCAGAGTTGCATCATTAAGAATACTGTTAATTACTTCTAGAGCTGCCTGTTTTAAGTATTCTGGATGCTGAGATGTCTTGTTTGTACTGATGAATAATTCAGTATGAAAATATACAACAGACAAACAATCTATAGGGGATATGACTGGCTTTAGTAAGTTAAATTCAACAGCAGGTTTCAATATTTCCAGTTTCTCAACCAATTTAAACTTTAATTTATAATGCAGAAATTAACTAAAAAGTATCATTAGTCAATAATTGAAAACATTTAATCGAAAATGGGCTAGAGGGCATATTGGATCACTAAAACATGGGGTACATTGGATCACCCGAATATAATCAGATTATCAATTTATTTATGCCAATTCATTATAAGCGGCAATAATTTTGTTTTTATTTGCTTTATTGCATCTAACACCATAATAATTTCATATATAAAATTACAAACATAGGAAAATCAACACCATATTTTATTATTAAAGTAAGTACTTTATTATTATTTTTTTAGAATTTAATCATTACCTTATATGTTTGAGGTAAGTAAAATATTTTGAGTCATTATTACACTTAAATATATAGTCAGGCATACAAATATTCATTATATTTTATACACAAGATGGTAATATATTTAAAAAAATACTTTTTAGAGTTATATATCAGTTTTTGATGTGCTTTCTTTTTGTATTTGGTTTCATAGGAACTAAAATTGGGTAATAAATAATCAGTGAACTACTACGATACACTCGAATGTTTCCATTGAACACTTTTCAAGCTCTATCAAACTAGTACAAATCGAAATCCATTCAAGTGTGTTTTGTTCCAGGGTCACTGCGATGACGTTCGAGCCCTGGCCTGCCACCCGGACAAGCCCTGCTTCGTCACGGCAGGATTAGACCGCTACATTTGCAAATGGGAAACGAACACTCTCATATGGAAAGTTCAAAGTGATGTAAGTCAGATGTGCAGAATACGGATAAATATTATTGAATCAAATAAAAATGAAGGATTTTTTTTAAAAGATTCAATAAAAAATTATTTAAACGATGACACTATTGGTACGTTTACTATTTTTTTTAATTAACTAAGAAATTAATACAAAAAATGGGTCAGAAGCAATTTGGTACTAAAATAAAGTACAAATTGTGCCAATTTGGCAAAACAAAGTTTTGGTGATCTTTTTGGTGATAATATAGAGTAATACGTTTGTTTACTTTAGCTCTCAGCATAATAAATTGTAGTACTTTTATTGACTGAACAGATTTAAAAAAAACCGACAAAAATTGAAAGTAAATATAATTTTTCTATAAACCTAGACTATTAATCATCTAAAAAAGGTAAAATAAATCATAGAAGTAGCGTTTTACTTTTCTCAATATCACATGACATTCTGTTTTGCAACTATTATTGCCCTGTCAATAATAACTGTCGTCACAGAAAAGAAAATCTCTCAGAAGCAGTTAACTTTATGTTTCTTTATGTTTGTATTGATGTTTGTAAGTACTTATCAGTAATAAATGCTACTCAGCCGATAGAGTACGTATTTAATTCTGGCAGACTTCATTCATAAAGTCACTTGTCAATAGGAAAATCGATACTAATCTTTCTTTGTGATTGTAGAAGCATTGAAATAGAAGCGAGTCATCAATAGTAAGGTTGACGTGTTGTGTCATGAAGTCAATAAAATCACTTCAATCAGTTCCTACCTATTAAATAAGCATAGATATTGGTGAAATAAGCTTATTTAGAAGGAAACAAAAGCTTTTTATTATATTGTTTTTCTTATAACTATACCAGCTTATTTTAATCGAAAATGATTCATGTAGTATTTCAGATAAATGCAGTGCAGTTTTTTTTATTGTATCTAGTTCAGCTTTAAAAAAAGCACCATAAGGCATAAACTAATTGAATAGATTATAAATGGTTTTTTGTGTGAGAAGTTATTAGAAACTTGGTTTTTCTTTGCCAATAGAATGAATAGCACTCCTAGTATTGTTGATGTCGATGTCGTTTAGTGTTTGTCGTTTATTTTTATCTGTTCTGTCAATAAAATTACTACAATTCATTAGATGCTGAGAGCTAAAGTAAACTAACGTATTACTCCATTATCACCAAATAGATGATGATGGTGTATTATCGATGAAGTTCATTTCTGTTCGTTTCTAGCTTAGAACACATTTACAGCTACCATCGCCATAAAGTTGCTATGCCCACTCCCTTACTTTGTAGTGAGGATTGAGGAGTGCGGATTTACGGTCTACCTTTACCTGATTTCAAATCAGTTTCCGCCACTTGCAGTGCTCGAACTCTAAAAAGCTTCACGTCAAAATTTCCGTAACTTTCCTTCCGCATACATACCATGTACTCTCTTATCTTACCATTGCTTCTTGATAAGTTCCTGGAATTTTACGATTTTGTCCGTAATGAGAATCATTTAAGGGGAGTCGGATGGTTCTATCTCACCCATGTTAATTTACCTAACTTTAGGAACATTTTTCTCAGGAATGATATGATATATAATTATAAACTTTGTTATATTTTGTTCCTTACATAAAGCTCTTTGATTTAAACTGAGGATATTTCAAAATATTAAAAAACACTCTTACAGTGATTTTTTAAAAAAAATATGTATTGAAAAACACAGAAAAATCTGATTTAAAGTATTATAATTTTTGAGCAGAGATATTTAAAATTTCTCAGTTTAAATCAAAGAGCTATTAATGGGGAAGAAATAACAAAACGAAATATGTTGATATATTTTATAGTTCCTGAGAAAAATGTTCCTAACCTTTGAAAAACCTTATATTTCAGGTTACGCAAAATAAAAGTAAGGTTTAGGTAAGAACTGATATTAAGGTTTTCTCAAAAATGCTTATAAAAAGAAAACCGCTAAACAGAAATCGATAATCTTGGTCTTAAATTAAAGCTAAAGATAAGCAGAATAAAAAAAAAGGAATAACAGAAAAATCGACATTTTTGATGCAAACACCCATCCGCCTCCTGAACGACTATCCTTTTGAGCAATTCAATGTAATACGTCTTATTCAACAAACAAGAATTACTTCGACGCGTGTAACACAGTTATGGAATCGCATAAAGGGAGAACTCTGAGGCGGGTGGATCAAATCCGAGCAATCTATATACATAAAAGGCAACTTCCGTTTGTTTGTATAAGACACGAGATCTAAAGAACCACGCAACAGATCGTCACGAAATTTGGCACAAAAATTCATCTCATCTCCGGAACAAACATAGGCTAAGAATTTTTCGAATCAGACCATTCCTTCTACGTTTTTATTCGAATTTTCTGAAAAAACTACACCATTTTGGCTCAAATACGATCTTTTTTTACTTTCCTGATGCCATTGGCTGAAAAAATTAAATAAAACTTTTAACGAAAACATTTAAAATTGAAAATGTTTATTTTATTCTGTTGCCATTACCTTCAGAAACTAATTTCATTATTTGAAAAATAATTGACATGTTTCAAGTGACGTAATTCCGCCAGTCTCCATTCCCGGATTTTATTGTGGGTTTATTTGATGATTTTTTTCTTTGATTTTTCTGTTGACTGTATGCATATTTAAGCAATAAATGTATAGTTAAGCTAGAACTGAACTATGATGGTTAATAAAGGCCATCGCACTAGAGCTCCATATTAGTGTTTTATGTATTTATTTTTTCGCCAAATACGTTGCCAAACTCGCCAATTTATTAACTAAAACTCGCCAAATGGGCAATTTCTTTTATAAATAATTTATAATCTGGTCGGTTGTTCGAAGGTCATTGTGTTAGAGCTGTATAATGGGTGCGTTTGTAGCTATATCTATTTTCTCGCCAAATTATTTCCCAAAACGCGCCAAATGAGCTAAAAGGTTTTATGTATTTATGAGGGAATTGTGATGACATTTATGAGTGCATTTTCTAGCGTATTTTTCATTTTGGAATTTTAAGGCAATGAAACGGGATTTTATACTTTATAACGAGCGGGAACAATAACATAAGTTTATGATCCTATAACAGGTTATATGGTACACATATTTGGAACGATTCGATAATTTTTAATCCGTGCGAAGAACGGGTATAAATTTGCTAGCGTTATTATTGTATTTATTTTCATTCAATTATTATTGTATTTATTTTCATTCAATTATTATTGTATTTATTTTCATTCAATTATTGTACATATCTGCATTGATTTAGTACTGTATACATTTGCATTGAATTCTTAATTTTTCAGTATTTGTATTGAATTATGGTAAAAATTTGTGCGGCTTATATTGTATTTATATCTACAAAGTGTCAAAAAAAAAGTTAATTTATTATAGAACTCCCGTGAATTGCTTTAAAATAAATGTTTGAGCCCCTTTTAAGATTTAGTTGTTTTTCCATTTTTAATTCCTACTGATTATTTTTTACTTAAATATGTATTCTTTTTAATTTGAGCTTCTTATCAAAGGTATTTTTGAAATTAATATTAATCATTACTATATCCAAGTTGGGGGGTAATTAAATGGAAAATTACTAGGTAATCTTCATATCTTATTTAACTAAAATGAAAGAAAAAAATAGTTAAATTGACTGTTAAATTATTTTTCCACCTCTACCCGTGCAACGTCGGGTATAACAGCTAGTCTGACATATAAGATGAAAAAATAATGTTGATAACCCGTGTAGAACTTTTTCATACCATATGGAAAATACTGACATAGCCGATGGGGGAATGCCGATCTAGAAACCTATAGATTTTTTGACGTTTAAACGGGAAGTTACTGGCCTTATTTGGAAATGTTTCTGAATTTTTGGGGAAAATTACTCTGATCTATTCAAGAACAACTAATGGTAAAGATTGGGCACATTAGTTGCCCAAAATGTTCGAGAAACGTTTCTTAAATTTTTACAGTTTTTTTTTTCTTTCAACCATCTAATATAAAATATAAGGTAATGAAAGCATTGCGATGCGGTCGAAAATTTCGAAATGGAGATTTTGTGTTTTTAACACGTTTTGGAGGGTGCTGATTCTAAAAAATTGGTTTTGGAACATTGGTTCGTCTATCTGTCTGAAACCATTCAACAGGTCGAATTAAAAGAGCTACGGTCTTCAAATTTGGTATACAAGTTTTTAGTACCTTTCGGACCGCATCATAAGGTTTACGGAATTCGCGCATGGGCAAACGGCCTAACTTTTTAGGTTTTAAAGTGATTAAAATGACCTTATAAGGTGACCTTTAAATGGTGTTTATTGATTGAGGTTTTTGATAGAGATGGTTTCTTTGCAGAGCGAGTGCTTCAGCGTGACCCTGCACCCTCACGGCAGCATCGTGGCGGTGGGCGACGAGCACGGGGACGTCACCTTCCTCAACATGGAGGACGGGCTGCACGTCACCACGCTGCCCGTCACCAACAGCCCGCTCTACACACTCAAGTATGCGCCGGGTAAGACATTCACATGTCTGCCGCTTACGTGAAGTGCACCTAAACGCGTTGACAGTTTATAATTGTTTTCTCCAAAACTTGTTCTCAATGACGTCACTTTGTGGACGTGCGAGCGACCACAAGACTGCGTCTTTTCATTTCATTTATTTTTTGACTTCCATGTGTCGAGTATTCAGTTATCGAGTTAGTATGACGCTTCACCTCTTACCTAATGATTGTATTCGTTTGAGTTGCGCCTAACGATAAATCTTTTCTCAATTTTAAAAAGCACGAATATATTTGGAGACAAAATTGTATTTTAACTGGAATCTACAATATATATTATCTAGTAAATTACTATTTTTGAACGGTTAATTTCTGGCAGCTCAATTCCCAATTTGAAATAGTAAATTTAACGGTTTTTTTTTGCAGTGTAGTATTAGCACACATTACTGGAGTTAGGATCAAAACAATTCAGTGCATTGGATAAAGTTTTATATGGTGAAAATAAAAGAAAAATAAGGATTTTTTAAAGACTAAAATAATTTTTAAGACTAAAAAGTACTTCATGTTTTCATGTTATATAAGATCTATATAAGATATTGAATATTTTAAATAAAAATAGTTATTTTGAACTTCAATAAAGATATTCTCCGGGGTAGGTGGCTATTAGAGAACTTGTACCGGCAGAAGGAAAACATGCATAGCAAAATATTTCCTTAAATAAAACGGAATTTTTCACTATAACTAATTGAAAATTCTTTGTGTATAATAAAACAAATCAAAGCCGTTGATCTACGTATTTTCGGTATTTCGTAATCGTGATGGAACCCCCTGTAGAAAATGTGTGCATCATTTTATATACACAGAAAAAAATATTTTGTTGAAAGAACAAAATTTTGTTGGCGCTATATTGACCAAAAAATTTTGTTGAAACAACAAATTTTTTGTTCTTTCAACAAAATATTTTTTTGAAAGAACAAAAAATTTGTTGTTTCAACAAAATTTTTTGGTCAATATAGCGCCAACAAAAATTTTGTTCTTTCAACAAAATATTTTTTTCTGTGTATTTTCTCGGAATTTTTACTGTCGGATTTGTTCATTAATCAATTTTGATACATTTTAATTAAAATATGTGTTTAGCAATAATGTCTCTAGATGCAGTTTTTTGTATTTTTATTTGTCAAAGCACTTTATAACTTAAAAATGAATTGCTCTATTTTTAAAGATGCTTCATTTCGTAGATGGGGACACGCTGGCTGTTGGTTGCGCAGACGGGAATATATACTTATTTCAAACGCACAGTAACGGATATATGTATAAAATTGATTTTGTTCTGCCGGTAAGTATACTGTACAATGCTTGATGTACATATTAATTTTTATTTCTATATAGAAATATATTCCTTTTTATAAGGTTTTATAAAAAAAAAAGGATTAATCATAGATTTACAAATCGGGGATGTATTTACACCAAGAAAACGTTGAACTACGTTTCTATGCTGGTCAGTGTTACAGTGCTGCACAAAAGTTTAGGCACAGACGCAATTCATGAAAAAATAGTCAATGTTTACTATTTTTCAGTAGTTTTTTTTAAATATATATTCTTTAGGCAGCATGAAAAATAATAGGGTAAAAAATTGTTAAAAAAATATAAATAAATTCGACTTCCATCAACAAATTAAAAATTTCAAAACTTTCCTTGCCACAAAAGTATAGGCACACGTTTCAGTATTATGCAAATTCTCTAGAGAAAGTGATTGTGTTATCAAAGGGGAGGGTTTTTAAGTTGCTTTAAAAGGTTGAAGGTAATTTTCACTGCTTAGAACTATTCGGAAGTCAACTGAATTTTCGTATGAAGAGATTATAAGGATATGAACATTAAAATTCAGAAGTAAATCTGTTTGTGATATTTCTACTGAATTATAGCGTTCGAAACGAGGTGTTTGTAGAGTGTTAGCACGCGGCGATCAATATCAACCAAAATCGCGGTTTGGAAGACCTCGAATCTCCAGCAAACAAGAGGATAGACAAATAAGAAAATTGGCTTCAGACAAACCATTGCTCTTCAAATCAAATTAAAAGCCTGATTGTGGCTAAATTTTCACGTGAAACTATCAGGAGGTGAATCAAGGAATCTGGATACTTGATAAAGTCCAACCTGAAGCACAACCCTAGCTTGCTATCTCATCATAAAATGCAAGACTGAAATGGTCTCAACAACACATGTCTTACAGCGACAAATGGTTGCAAGTGATCTTCAGCGACGAAAAATAATGAGACCTAGATGGTCCCAATGGGTATGGCTACTATTTTCATGATTTGCGTAAAGATCCCAGGATCTAATTTAGCCGGCGTCAAGGTGGTGGTTTTAGGGGAGTCAGGTAATGGTTTGGGGAGGTTTTCGATTCAACGGCTAGACTTCCTTAGCCTTTACCAAAGGAAAGCAAAACTCGGGGACTACCAGGCAACTCTAGACAACAACTTAATGCCTTATGGGGAGATTTTAGGCGGCCAAATTGGAAATCCCAGCAAGATAATGCCTCCATACATATATCAATGTCAACTAAAGAGTGGTTTAGAAACAGTAGTATCACAGTTCTTGATTGGTCTGTTTACACTCTGGACCTTAATCCCACCGAAAATGTTTGGCGAATCCTTACTAGAGTAGTTTATGCCAATTGCAACCAATATTCCACCGTTCCGGAGCTAAAGGAAGCTATTGAAAACACGTGGTATGAAATCGAGCCTAATACCTTACAAAATCTGGTACTTTCTATGAAAACAAGGGTTTTCGAACTAATAAAACAACGGGAAAGCTACACGAAGTACTAAAATGATTTATTTATCAAGTTACTATTTTTATTAAGTGTGCATAAACTTATGACCAGGAGATTTTTGTCATTCTTGTCATTTTGGTGCAAAACTTTCCACGTATTTGTTTTTCTTAGTATTTAATGTCAATTATGATTATAATATGATTTGATGAATAAATCACATAAAGATTTTTACTTTGTGTCTCAATACTTTTGTATAAAACTAACTCTTTGTGTTGTGCCTAAACTTTTGTGCAGCACTGTATTATCGACTACTATTTAAATCGACATTTCATATGCTAAATTTTGAACAAAAATGATTTTGCTAATCAAATTTCTCGTCGGCATGGAAAAACAAACAAAAATATCAATGAGTCAAATTGCTGCTTTCAGAATGATTTTACATTACAAAAAATCCTTGTGTTGACTATTTTCTTCGGTTTGTCGTGTCATTTAAAAATAAAAAAATAGGTGTGTATTTCTAGGGATAAGATTAAACATAGAAGGTTCCTCTCCAACAAATTGGAGTTGGCAATCTTTGTTGATTACAAAAATAAACAAATGGTTTGAGTTATTATTAAACAAAAAGTCTACTTATAATTTATTGTTTTGCAAGCATATTACAATTAAAAATTGAAGATTCATTTTGAATATAGTTGGCCATTTTACTGAATTTGATTATGGTTAGCTAGTATTAAATGAAAAAAAATGTTTTCGGAAATTTTAGTGGATATTCTTGTTTAAACGTGTACGTTTTACTAGAACAGAATATTTGCGTTTAACTATTAACCTCGTAGTTTTTTTTCAAGTATTTAATTTTTTTTAGGGTTCAGTTCCTATTTTAATGCTGGACTGGTCTGTGGATGGAGCGCATGTTCAAGCTGTATTTACAGATACTGATTACCATGACATTGTTTTCTGTAAGATTTGTTATTATAATTAAGCTCCATGATCGCCTAAACACAATTGTAAAATTATATATTGAATTAAATTTTCATTGAATTATACTAATTAGATGCCAATTAAATTACAATTGAATTATATCAATCATATATTTAATTAAATTAAAAAGTAGAAAACTGGTTTTTCATTAAAAAAAACCTTTTTTTTTATCTTACCTTCGTGCATTTAAAGTGACAAAAGTGTGTCTGTAAGGTGTGAAGTGCTAACCATTTTCATATCGTTATGCAATAATTCCCTAAAAATTTTCAATTAACGCACAAATCTTTTCTGATACCTTTTTAAATGCCAAGCCCGTATTAAAACTATGCAACCCATCATCACACGATTATCCTTCCTATACTATACGCAATACTGCATTTTACCTTCACGAGGAAGGTTAAATTGATCAATTCCAATACTCTTAATCAATTATGAGCAGTATATAGATTTGAGATCCCATCTAATTGTCTGGGTATACATAGTACGGCTTTATAACGTTTGCAATGGTTAACCAATTTCAGCGTTTTAATCCAATTAGGCCATTGTAACCCGCTAAAATTACATGCAAGGAGACGTGAAATGCAGCTGGGTATTCTACATTTATTCATAATATATTCAGAATTTTTTTAAAAATTATTTTTTTAAAACAAACTTGTTTTACATGTACGACAGACTTAAGGAGAGATTAATTTGTCCTGTATAAATTATTCGGTCAACAGTCGTCATTTTTAGCCTACTTTTCTTTTTGTAATTCGAAAGATTAAAAAAAAATGAAAAAGTAGGTTTTGACATGCGGTCTATGTCCGTCTGTCCGTAGCCCCCTTCCAAAATCAGTTCTATCATTCGGATCTTAAAAATTCTTTTTTTGTTAGAAAGCTATGACCTCAGAGACCCAACTTTCATACTTTTTGTCCGCCTGTCTGTACGTCCCGGACGGACATAAATCTGTCGGCGAATTTCCTATTGAATTAGCATTGAAATTCAAGTTTGAGTCATTTAAATCACTGTTGCCAAATCAACAATGGTATGAGTTACTTTATTTAAAAATATTTGAAGCAAAATAATTTTTCCTGAATCATTTTGGAATTACATCATGAAATGTAGCACAATGTGATTTTTGAATGTTCATTAAATGTTTACCAAGAAAGCGGCAAGGCATATTTTTTTGCATGTAATTCTGCTTAGTTTTAATTTACATTTTTTTAATGCAGTTTGGAGTAGTTTCATTATTTTTGTTATTAATAAATATTTAATTATTCTTCGAATTACAAATAAATAAAGCAGACGATAAATAATATTAGGTTATTTGTGAAAGAATGTTAAGGAAAATAGTTGATTTTGGCTTTTAGAAGTTTAAATTATATCTGGATGCGGTATGTTTAGCGATTTTTTTTCTAATGACGTGTAAATCTAGTGTAGAAACGATTGTTGATGATATTTACTGTTATGAACCTAGTTGTTTCCCGATTAGAATTTCAGTAAGTATTTAAGTAACAGGAAAGTAGGCTATTTTAGTTCTTTAAGAACTTCTTGTTATTATCTTGTGTTTGTTTAGATAAACAAAAGCTGAAAGCATATTTTCTCATGGCAAATTATATTGCCATATTTTCTAACGAGTTAAGCTGAAGAAAATCAATTTTCTTTGTTACTAAAATTTTATTAATATCACTAAAGCTTATAAAAGCACATTTTTAAAGCGAATGTCTTATATCCGTTTAATCCATTTTGAAAATCCATTTTGTATTTTATAAGTGCCTTGTTAAAAGTTTTTTTGTTAAATCAACATAACTTCCAAAATTCAAAATTGTTATTGTTTAAAATTGTAATTGTTATTGCAATGTTTTTATTGTTTAATTGGTAAAGTTAATGCATTAAAAGGTATATAAAAGTTTATTTGATGTTTCACAAACAAAATCTGTTCAAAGTAATATGTAAAGAAATTTTGATTTAAGTACATTTTACTGCAAAAGCACAATTCCTTTTTTTTATTAGGGGACTTGAAGAAAAAAGAAAAATTACACAGTGCCTCACAACTTAAAGAACTGGAGTGGTATAAACCAAATTGTACTTTAGGGTACAAAATAAATGGTAAGATTTTTTTTTATATGTAAGTCCTATTTCATACGATATGCTAGGCACGAAGATTTTTTTAATTAATTTACTTAGTTAATATGAAAACAATCAAACTAATCTTTTGAAGATATACAAAATACATTTATTATACATTTTCAATTAACTATAAATTGGGAAATAAAAACTAGCATATATTAGAACACGAAATTTCATACCCATAAAAAATGTCAAACAAACAATAAAAGCGCGTCAAACAATAAATGATATCTATTTAATCAGACTTCGCCGATCCGCCTACCAACTGACCACCGCAAACTAGTTTTTAATTTTTCATCTTCTATATGTTGGAGTGGCCCATTAGCTCAGTTGGTTAGAGCGTCGTGCTAATAACGCGAAGGTCGTGGGTTCGATCCCCCCATGGGCCAACTCTTTTCTTTTGCATCGCAAGATTTTATATTTATTTTTTCTATCCTGTTGATACTCTTAGAACAAATCAAGTATTTTAGATCAGCAACTAGGAAAAATTTCCCAAATTATCTAAATATTTAAATTTAATAAATAACCTAAATGAAAAAAATTCAATACTATAATTACTCCGACTTATTTTATTAAATAAAGCTTATAAATAAAATTGAAATTAACTTATGTTAAGAGACAAAATTAGTAATATAATCGATATTAAAAAAAGATAAATTAATGCAATAAATTTGTTGGTGTAACAGAAATTATACGAAATAAAATTATAATTTATAAGTTAATAAATTAATATATAAACTATAATAAAATTATAATTTATACAATTAATATTTAAAACCAAATTTATGAAACTAAATTATTTAAATAAATATTTTTAAACTTTACTTTAAACATGATTACAGTAATTCAACTGTGTGTTTGAACAGTTTTGTTCAATGATGTTATTTTCCATTGTTCAAATGTACTTAAAATATTTTGACTATTGCTGTTTATATTTTGCTTCTGCGTTTGTAGGTATGTGGAACAACAAACACATTCCCGATGCAGTGCACGTGTGTTGTCATGTCTCGAACTCGAAGCAGCTCTTGGCCGCCGGAGATAAGACGGGCTTTATCAGATTATTCCGTTATCCAAGTATTAGTGATAAAGTAAGTGTCTTCGAAGTGTTTTGCTTGATTGTATTCAAATTATAAAAGGTATTATGGTATTTCAATGCTTAGATAACAGATAAGGGAATGAATTTTTTTTCTATAGCCTAAACATACATTGTGTTTATTATTCATAAAACAGTGTATTTGTTTAAAAGAAAGTTGTTCACTATGTTTATCTAGTAATACATTAAAATTGTATTTCATAAGTAATAAATAATAAGTAATAAAACTTCTAAGTAATAAATAATAAGTAACAAATGCTAAGTAATAAAACTTCTAAGTAATAAATAATAAGTAACAAATGCTAAGTAATAAAACTTATAAGTAATGAAAGTAATAAAAATATATGTAATAAGTAATAAAAAATTATAAACTAGGAAGTGGTATTTAAATTAGTATTGATAATTATTTGTTTTATTTTATAGTTTTTACCATTTTTTATCTATTTTGTGTAGCCTTTCAATTGAAGAGTAATAAAAGGAAACATATGAATATTATTTTTATTCTTGCTGAAATTAATAATAAATGAACTTTTTCAAATTAAAAAAAATTATAAATGCTAACAATTTTTTAGTTTGAAAAATTGCACCCAAACACAGCTTCGGGTAAATTTTAAACACTTCTTACTTACTCAAGTACACAAATATAAAATTTAAAGTTAAAAGTATTGTTTTAAAGTTTGTTAGAAAAGTTGAAATTGTATTGATTGAAATGGATGAAAGTATTGAGTTGAAATGGATGAAAGTATTGAGTTGATTTGGGTTGAAAATCCAAAATGAAGATTTTGTGTGTTTTTTACGATTTGGAATGTGCCGATTCTGATTTATTTTTTAAACATTAGCCCGTCTGTCATCCGTCATATTAAGGATTTTAGGAAAGCATGCGCAAAGGGTTGAACTTATTAAAATGGGGGCATTGCTAGAAAACGAAGAACTACGTACTTCAACATTCGCAGCCCTTACAATACCTTACGATCTTCGAAACTTGTGTGTGTATCACACATCCAGTTTATTGTTTAAAGCACTAAATTGTGCACATTATTTTTTTCATAAATACAGACTTGCATTCAATCTGCGAAAATACATAAATGCAGTCATAAACTAACTTTCAACTATGCTAAAAATAGATAATTTACATTTAATTAACGTTGATATTACTTAAATGAGACCTAAAAATTTCAATAATCAGTAATGAATCATTAAAAATTAATGTTAATTTCAAATGAAATGTTATTTTTAATTGAGCATACCATATTGGATACTTGTTACCCAGGATCAAGTCTCCCCATTCGACTGGGATGATGCTTCTCCAATTTTTCAAGTGTTTGGAAAATATATATAAAACCAAAATGACGATTTTCTTTTGGATTTTTATAACATCAATTTAAACAACAAAGAGTTAGTTGGTTATATAAAAAAACATAGGTAATTTAGTTATGTTTAGCAAAATATGAAATACATCAACTATGCATTTCAAGAGATATCCGACGCCATCAACAGATATTCCTTTAAATCAGATAATAAAATAAAAGTTAGGGTTGATTTTTCACAAGTAATATTAATAAGTATTCACTTTATGAGTGATGTGATTTCCGAAATATTAGCAGCAGATTTTATACGGTATTCTACATAGTATTTCCAGATTATCAATCATCCTTAGTTTCTCCTAACGAATATACACTGCTCAAAACAATTAGGGGAACGCATGGCTTAAACCTTTTCACCCCTAATGATTCCATTCAGTATCATCAGCTTCCTCACTGAGTTGAGCTCGAACTTATTTATCGTTAGATGGAAAAATCATGTATTTTGAAGAATTAAATGATGTTTGTTTTAATTAAATGAAAATATGAAAAACATGGTAAAATATAATTCACTCCCAAACAAATTTATGATATAAATTGACCCTAAATTCTTCACGCATGCATTCTTAGATGCTTAAAAATTGATTTTACCTTTTTTTTACAAATAAATTTTTGAAAAAATTATTGTTAAAATTTATTCAAAAGTTATGATTCCAATATTTTCCCTCTTAAATTTTAGTTAAACAATTAAGAATATTTTCCCTGATTTTTACCATTTCATTCTGGATGAATAATGAATCTATTTCACAAATTTTAGATTTTTATACTAAAAAAATAAGAAGTTAGAACTGAAAGGGTAAACAAAATTAAGCAAAATGCTCCCCTAATTGTTTTGAGCAGTGTAATAAGACCAATGGAAACGTTAACTTACTACATAAATCTTTTTGACGGAATTAAGTCGGTTCGTTTATAAGATATATTGATTAGACCGCTAAAATAGATTTTGCAATTCAAATGATGTCGTTTATCTTCATTGAAGGCTCTTGGACATGTTCTTATTATAACATTAATTTTTACAAGCATAAGTGCTGAAGATAAATAACAATGACATCTAGTCAAATAAAGTAATTGTTTAATAAAATCTTACAATGGCGTGAATAAAACCAGTTAAATTTAAACATCGATAAAATATAATTCGAAATATTTTTATTTGAGAGTGAAAATAGGATCATCAAAATGTATATATTTTTTTGTCTTCATACAAAATTCACCAAAAGGACGAATTTTATATCATATAATTTTTTCAGTATAAACATATTACAGCATTACAGTATTACAGCATATATTGACTATATTAAAAAAATAAAAACTATAAACTATTAATAAGTAACAAATTCGGTTTAAAGACATATTTTGTCAGTCTAATAACAAATGCACTGTTTTCCACGTACCCGTAATTTAAACAACCGATCTCATTTCAAATCAAATACGTTTTCTAGTGGAATGTTTTGTACTACGGGCTCTTTGGATATTCGGACGCGCTGGTGCTAAGGGTGAATGAGCCCTAATGACAGCGGTTCTCCAAACCAAAGTGCCTCTGTGTTAATCCAACGGAAAAATTATTTTCGAAGCCATATTTCTCCCGCTGTATTGAATATTTTTAGAAATATTTCTTTTTTGGTTGGAGACCCGCTGTCGATCGAATCAAAGGCGCAATCCTTTGTTTGAAACATGTGCCAAAATGAAATGACTCCTTTCCAGGCCGCCTACTATGAAGAGAAGCAGTGCAGTACGGATGTGAACGTGATCCAGTTTCTGCACGATGACACCCACCTCATTTCGACTGGAGGGCCCGACGGGGCCATTTTTGTATGGAAGCTTGTCACGGGCGAATAACGAGCGCCAACTAGTGAGAGATTTTTTAAAACTGTTCACAATTTATAGAAATTGCGTAATAAAATTTTTGGTAATTTATGGTATTATTGGTTTATTTATGGTCCTCTTCATTTATGAATTTTTGATTATTTAAAAGGGTTTAACAATTAGTTGTTATGATTAAGCAGTTTATTTACAGTAGCACCCTCAATATATTTTGCACAAGCTGTCCAACACGTATAGGTTTATGAGAGGTAATTCGAAATAGTACTAATACCATAGTATTTAGTACTTATAATAATACTTTTAGCAGTTAAGTTAAATTGCGTAGTTAAGTTTATAAGCATTGCATTTTAAACTACCAGAAAAAAAATCATGCACATTTGACCTAAGTGTCAGGTTTTGAGAATTATTTCCTATAATAAAAGTAATATTGAAAATATGTACACAAAAAAATGCGCTATTTCAGAAATGACATTAATTAATATATTAAGCCTTTTAAATGAATGATGATTGTTTGAAATATAAAATGTGAACACGTTATTGTTAAACATATTTTATCTACGTTGTAAATTGTTTTTAAGGGATATAATAAATAATTTTTAACGTAGGATTTAAAGGAGCTTTTACCCCCAAAAAATATTTCCATATTGTTTGGCCTTGAACTGAATTTGGTGGATCAACTGATCGTCATCATAATATTAACGTCATAATTTGTGAGAAATATCGTCTAATCTGTTACTCCAATTCGATTGCCATAGTAATTAAGTTAATGCTCAATTACGAAGTAGCATTTTTAATCTGAAATGTAATTTAATCTCAGGTGATATTTATAGAAATCTCTAGTAGTGTATCAAAAGATATTTACCATAAATCTTTAATTTACCATAAGGTCATTTTCAGGAGAAGAGTAGTAGAATGATCTCTTGGATATGATTTTAATTCCTCATCTTGACAACAGAAATTTATTCGAGCAATAACAGCTCCTCATTAATGCCTAGAACAAATTTTGTACAATTAAACATACCCGATATCAGATGATTAGGTTCAAGCAAATGTTCCTCAGTTTTGTAAAAAATAATTATACCCATAAATTGTTGTTGTAATCAGATTTCCATTATAAGGCCCATCAAATAGACTGATTTATCAATTTTTAATCTTGAGTTGTCTAATAATTCGATCTTCATACATGAATCCCTTTTTGCAAAATCTGTGTAAGTCAACACTGTCAAGGTTGTGACTTAAGCTTCAAAACTTGATTCACATCCTAACGAAATATTAACACTGAGTGCTTGGAAAAAAATCTTACCAAGGGTGATATACATAACATAACTGTTAGAAACTGATGTACACACAAACATGATAAACATACAAACAAATATATAGAAATAACTATAGACCTGGTATTTTCGTCGGTGACTAGTCAATCGCCAGCCAGTCGTTTTTATATAAGTAAAGAAAAATATTATATAAGAGAAGAAAATCTTTTGGGCTCAACAAACATATATTGGAGTAGCATATCAGTCTAATGTATTGTCTTTGTGTTCGTCCTTATTTGAAAAAAAAAGTTTCCTCTGTAGGATCTGGTAACCGGTAATGGGACAAAATATCGCGGCCGAAATATCGAGGGCCGAAATGGCATTTAGTCAACTGCACTAGGTGAGAATCTCCGCTGCACGGGTGTTAGTTTAACCAGTTCTTTTTAGAAAACTGTTATTTTACAATTCAATTTTCAGAATTTCTTGTTACGTTAAAAATGTCCAGTGCTGTTTTTTCTTAATGTTTTGTTTTATTTGATCTTTGAAACTTTGAGGAAGAAGAAAAAAGAAAATAGCCAAATTATGAATTTTTTGTTCGGGTTAAGCGGAATTTCTCCTAAAGTGATTTCACGTTAGGAGTTTATTTAGCATTAGCTCAAAGCTTTATTGGCCAGGGAGTTCAAGTTCAGTTCATCTTCAGCGAAATTTCGTGTTAAGCGAGTTTGCGTTAACGGGGTTCGAATGTTATTGGTTTCTTGGAGCTGAGACAAACTAAGTACAACTTGAAGAAATTAGGGCAAATGCTCTTCGAGTCAAGATTTAAAAATTGCTTCATTACTTCCTTTCGTCATCTTAAAATGGAGCTTAAAAACATGCGGATACTGTTTAAGCGAAGAACGAATAAACAGAACGAGCTGTTCGACTCGATTACACTGCACTTGGCCAAAATACGGCTGCCACACTATTTTTTCCCCTCTTTGGCCAATTTCAGGGGTTGTAGTTTTGGCATGTTTCTCCCATCAGTTGAGACTTTGAGGGTTGGTAGCGTAATAAAAGCTAATTGTCCTTATACGGCCCCCTACTCTACAAGCAGGTCGAGTCAATAATGAAGTGCGCGTATTCCGAGATCTTACCAGTCAGCTGAGACTTGTTCGGCGACCGCTTCAGGGGAGGTATTCTTCTCTACTAGACATCCTTATCAACGCATTTTCAATATGGCTTAGCTTAGGCCATTAGATTCCCATTTTTGGAACGTTTTGATTTTGTTTTTTCAAATTGTAATTAAAGTTTGCTGGATTAGCACAAACACGTTTTTAAGAAAAAATAATTTAAAAGAATATGCTTCAATATTAAATCTGCAATTTATAAGAATACTTAAGATTTTTTAGTTTTCGTGTTCGTGCACGAGTTTTTCGATTAGTAAACATTTTACAGGGTAAAAATCAATAGGATATTGAGTTGGTTATTTTCTAATTTGAAAAAGTAAACGTGTTTTATTAGAATAAAATTGTTTTTAAGCTTATTTTAAAGTATAAATAACAATAAAAGCAAGAACTTCTAAAAGAACTGACACAACAACCTACTTTCCTGTTACTTTAACACTCATAGAAATTACTATTGTTAAACTTTTAGAGGCGGCCATTTAGCTTTTAACTTTCATTAATTTTCTTTCACAAATTCAATGAATATTCTTCATATTTTGTTAAATTCATTTACGTTCGAAGCAAATTTATGCAAAATTACTATCTCTAAAAATGTAAACGAAATTTATCATTATTTCAATTTATATTTTTTCGAGCAGTTATTCAAAATTTTGAAGCAAACTATCAATATTTTTTTTTCAAATATCTTCGAAAAAACAAATATAAACAAAAAAAACTGACTTGAATAATGAACCATCAAATAAATAATTCCATTTTAAGGGAATTTAAATTATTACTATTTTTTTTTAAATTTTAAGGGGTTCCAATTCGTTGCTCAATAATTATTTATTTTCGCACTTTTCAGCATTTAATTTTTTACATAAGCAGCAACAATAAAAATCTATTTTCAGCCAAAATAATTAAAAAATAACTTGCGGTTTAAAACTTGTGCATAATTGGTCAAAATTAAAAAAGTTCATCAAATTTTTAACTTTTTTTTAATTCTTACTCCTCTTCCAGCGCTTTTTATCACATGCGTACCAGTAATCGGTTTTTTAAGCAAAATTAAAAATATAATCAAGATATTAAAGTTTTCAATGTAAAAAGTTTAGCAACAGAAGAATTTGAAAAAAGATCGTGATTATTCATTCAATTCCAGTATTTTTTAAAAAATATTATCTAATTAAAATTAATTCTAAATTATTAGGTAGGACACACAGGCAAAATATAACAAATATATTCTTAATATAGCTTAAATTGGTTTTGAACAATGAACATTAAAATATGCGGTTTGCAAATAATAAATTCGACAATAAGTTTTAAAAGACCTAAAATAGCTTTAGAACTTTAATACTCACTGAAATTCTTACAGAAAAACAGCGTACGATGTCGCCCTTGACGGTTGCGTTGGGTGCCTACTCAGGTGTCGGCTCGTCACTTGACTGTGGTTCTAAAATACGACGCCCGTCGCCAATAGCCCTCGTGTAGCTCTAGTGCGACGATAATTCAAACTAAACTACAGAAAAACAATTAGTTTTGTAACAGTAACTGTCACTTAAATCTGCTACGACACAAGATTTGAAGAAAAAAAAACGCAATATGACAGCATTTAGTTTCAGTTTAAACTTTTAAAGGGCGAAATTTCCTTTTTTTATGAATTTTCTCCGCAAATTCAAATAACATTTTTTATACTTTGCTAAATTTATTTGCATTTAAAAAAATAATTATGTAAAATAGCTTATTCTAAAAATGTTTTCATGATCTGACTCCAGGAAAATGGCGTAGCGCATGCAGTAGCAAAAATAACGTCATTTGGTTAACCTTTCAAACTTGATCGCAAATATAATTTTTTTTATTAATTTAAATTTATTGTCTATGGTCTTACAACTAATGACTTACAACTAGTAATGATGATCTAGCGGCTATGGATTTTCACTTCAGCAATCAAAGCGGCAGTTATATTTATAGGTAAAGTTAAGAGGAGCCAAAAAACAGTGTAGCAACGTTGGAGAAGAACCCAAATAATCCAGGTATCTGACATAGGCTGTGTATTCTTAACATTGCACAAACCCTCCAGTATATGTTATCGATGGTTGACAACAACATGCAAACACCCTATGTATCCCTCAAATAGTCTCTTAAAACGGTGTGATTTTCAAATGCTTTCGTAAAACAAAAATCGCTAAAGTACATGTCACAGTTGACGCCTTTATAAATTGCACATTAATAAAGAAAGAAAATTAGTTCTAAACTAACTAGCTTTTTATGCAAAAAATTGACACTGTGTGCCGCTTTCTTGGTAAACAGATCATGAACATTCAAAGAATCACATATTACATATTATGACTTCATTTAAAACTGATAAAATTTTTCTTCAAATAATCATTTTAAATAAGTTTCTCATGTTACAGTTGATGTGGTTACTTACTTGTGGTTGCTTTTACTTGTTTATACTTAATTTTCACTCGCGCTGAAATTTTTATTCAAATTGGGAATGAAAAGTATAAATCCCATATGCTTACAACAGTGCACAACGTGATACAGTCAGTCAGGACTTCTTTTTTTGTAGATATAGATTTAGTATGTTTTGAAATTGGGATTTTTGTTTTAGTTTCGTTTAGAAGGGGTTTTTTTACGAATTTGTTTTTTGCGTAAAAAAACATTAAGCTAAACTACTTCTTTACGTTGTTCATTTTCACCTATATTTACGACTACAAAATCATAAAAAGAAAATTTACAAAGTTTTGGGTGGTTAATTCTTCCATTATTTATGATAATTACTGTCATTCCATAATTACTGTCATATTCTAAAATTTAATACTTCACAATTTTACTGTCATATTGAGCTAACTAAAACTTAAACAATTTTTAAAAAATAAAAGTCATAAAACTATAAAAAAAAACCTGATTTTTAAAAAAATATTATTGCAAGAACTCCCAATCCGTGTTTACGTTAATTCATTTTATAAAACACATGAATGGCAGGTGCTATTTACTGTACCAAAAAGTTCTGTACAAAAATATTTGACTATTCTATTTTGAATTATGGATTTGAAATACTTAATTTAGTTTTTTATTGATTTAAAATTCTTTGTTGGTTATCAATTTTACGTAGGTGCGTGCATGGCGTTTCACTACAGTACATTATTTTAAGAATTTGATTAACTATTTTAGAATTCGATTATATGTTAATACAATAATACTTAAAAAATTATAGAATAAACCACATGGAAAACTATAAAAAAAAAATAAAAACTAGACATGGATTGCAAAAGACAACAAAAAGATAGTAGATGTACCATTAAGAAGTCATTTAAGACAAGGTAACGAGACTATTGGTTAATATCGTTTTAAAATTAAAGTATAAACTATTTTTTTCTGAATATTTTCAAGCACACAGTTATCAGATTCCTCACATTTACAAATTTAAGTTTTTGAGAAAATATTTTATCAATTTAAAAAAGCTAATGTTGTAATAATAATTTTTTAATACATAAAATGGTGATAATGTAATTGAATATCTTTAATAAATTTCTGAAAGCAAATTATATCTTAAATTATATTTTTAAAAAGTTATTCGGTTGAACTTTTACCTGATTGTGTTTAGGTGCCATTCAAAATATTTCTTAATTCGGTAATTTAAATATTTAATTTGTGCTCTCACACTCATCTAAGTTTATAGTAGGTATAAGTACAGTTTATTTTACAACACAAGCTGATTATAACCTTTTTTAAATGTAGCAGAGGTGACGGAATGGCTCTTTCAAAAACAATTTTTTTAACCATTACTTATTCTGCGTTTTTCTTTTAATTCTAATCATGGAAAAATTGATTATTTGCTATATTCTCATTAGTTATTAAATTTTATGTTTTCGCTTCAAAGTAACGGTAATTCAAATTAGTCAGCTAGAATCCGTAGTAGCCATCTCAAAACGTATGGAAATAGGCGTCAGTAATATATATTGCCACGTCGTAATTGTTCAGTTGACAGGGATGTCTAGAACAACCCGTCGTGAAGGACATAAACCTCCCAAAAAGTGCCCTAGGACCCAACATCTCTGAGACAAGGGGCTAAGCGCAAATCACAAATAATTCAGTACCCCGAGTTTTGGTCGTTGGCTCTTTGGCGAAATTTCCCCTCCCCTTCCCCATTGCTTTTGTTGCATGGGAACCCCTGACCGACAAAAATCTTCAAAAATCATTTTGATGAGAAGGAGGTGCAGAGTGTCATCTTCCTATTCGAAATCTTTGGCTCATATTACAGGGTTACTTAAAGATCACATTAGTCACTGTCATTGGCACTGGACGATCAAGAAAGAAGAGCGGCAAAGTCTTCAGCATACTAATACAATCATTTTTAAAGAAAGTCTTCCTTTAAGCCAAAATGCAAATAAAACAAACTTTGACTAAATCGTACGCTATCAACCGTGTCTGACAAAATGATACAATTGAGAACTCGACTTTGAACAAACCTTTTTTAAAAGTAGCTAAGTAGCCGTCTTTAACAAAGTGTGGCCGGTGTGGAAGAGGGGAGGTAACCTATAACTATCTCTAGTCTAGGCTCTACGGGATTTCGAATACTCAACACAAAGAAGCAGGCATCCATCATTGAGGGTCTCAGAGCTTTGAGTAAGAAGAGGGGTTAAAGAAAAGTTCCTTTGTCGAAACGGTAGAGGGGTTGACCCTTTGATCCCCCCCCCCTGGTCCATGCCTGTCCCCCTGGTTCCATGTCTGTTCTTTGTTTTTCTTCCATAGTTTTGCTTGGGTATAAATTGTGATTGGGCATAATAAGAATTACTTAACTTGTACTTGCTACTTAAACCATTGGCGTTTTTTAAAATAAATTTAACAGAGAGTTATTCGACAGTGGTAATTGATACACTATTGAAACTCTTAAACAATACCATTTGAAGAACACTTAAAACCGTGTAAACTTTATTGATGAGTTTTTGAAGGAAAATTGATGTTCGTGTTTTCCTTTACTAAATGGTCATAGAGTTCAAAACGTATAGAAGTATTTCAATTACCCAACTTTGATAAAAGTGTACACATAAAATCAAATGAAAATGTGAAAATAATAAAAATGAATTTATTTATTTTGTGAAAATAATAAAATTGAATCAATGCATTGAACATCACTTAAGTCGCTATAAAATTTCTTACAACCAGATTCTACTATTCGTAACTATTTTGTCCAATCTTAAATAATAAATTAATTGAAGATATAATACTATATAATTCAAATGCTCCGAAACAACCTTGAAATTCATCCAAAAATAGACTTATTCTAATTACTAATAAATAGACTTATATTTGAAAACAAAATTATGTTATCGTTGCACGAATAAGCCGCACATCAGACAACGCTTACGATTTTTATAAAGGAATCGAGAATTTACAAAATAAGATATTTTATTCACCCCTTTTAACCTAAATGAACAAACATTAAAAACAATTTTTAATTAATAAAAATTTTAAAATAAATGTTTCAACCATAATTATAAATCCATCAATAATAAATACTTACATACATACCACACATATCGTATCAAACAAACCATACGTACCACACCATACATACCGTACCAAACAAACCATACCAAACCACATCATACCCACCATACCATACAATGTATATAATATTTATATACGCACGTTTGTATAAAGCACTATACAATTTTACCATATCATAACTACCTTGAAAATCACATACGAATCCACTTACTTTAGTCGACGCGAAATTTTGGGGCAAATTTAATGGGATTTATAAAAATCAAGTTCAAATATAAAACCTTAACCCATTAAACCTATCTCGTGACAAAATGGTTATAACAAAAAATGCATGACTTAAAATACATTTTTATAAAAATTCAGGCCCCTAATAAGTAAAACCGAACTTCATCACAAATTACTAGAACATAACACAGTGCAATATCATTTTACCATTGAACTCCCTCCCACTAGACCGCCCACTGCCAAACACCATAAAATCCATTAAATCCACTCTATTTTTACTTTACGCGATATTTTGTCCCCGCGATATTATGGGCACGCGACATTTTGTCCAGCGATATTTTGTCCCGCGATATTTTGGCCCGCGATATTATGTCCGGCGATATTTTGTCTGGCGATATTTTGTCCCCAAACCCTGGTAACCATACTCCACGAATTTTTTTTTTATTATAGTTCAAATGGATCTTTTTATATTGTCAACTATGGCATTGTTCACCTTGCAAAACAGGTTGTTTTGTCCTTTTATGTCTTATTACAGACCGAATGCAACAAATATGAATAGATTTAATTAATAAAATTCTAAACTTCAAATGCTACGACTTTACTATCAAAACATAAAATCTTGTTCATCGTTAGTTTCAAAATTTATTATTAAACAGGTATGTATATATATTTTTAAAAATTTAACAATTACTTTTAAATAAAATCCACTGTACAAGTATATTTTAATCTGAGTAAGGAATCATTAAAAATAATCCCTTTTTAGGAAGAGTAACCTTTTGAAACAACGAAAAAAGCATGGAGCGTGATTAAAATGCTGAATTTCTGTATGACATTTTCTAAAACTAATGATCCTTAGAATTTTTAACAAATATTTTATTTTTTGAATGCAGGTTACACATTTCATGAAGCGACGAATCAAGAAAATTGTTAAAAGACTCGATAGAACATCTACGAAATATTTAAATTTGATCAATAATTATAACAATGCGATATCGATTTGTTCTATTTTTAAAGTTAGTAAGTGGCAATGTTGAAAGCATCAACGTAATTTTGCTGATAAAATACTAATTAAGAAAGGTTTAAGTAACATGTAAGCTGGTAATATGTGAACCAATTAAAAGTATAAATATGCGAGGTGCATCAAAGTAGCAGTTTTAATAAATGTATGCAGATCCAACACGGTTAGCAAATGTAGTAAATTCGAACGTAATAATTTAATTATTGAATATTTAGATGAGGAACTAAGCTCTTTTACATAACATTATCACAATGAAAACAACATATTGGAGGAAACAGCCAAACCGTCAAATAACAAAATTAAAAAAAAAACATTTATATTCTTTATCGATTTTTAGAAGATTAAAGGTTAGTATACTGTGTCATTATATGGATTAAATTCTATTTATTAACAACACTAAAAGAAGGTGTTAAAATTTGTAGGTAATGAATGTTGAATAAAATTGATGTTTTGATTCATAGAATATAATTGCATCTAAATTAATTATTATAAAATTTTTATCCCATATTGTGTAAGTAAATTATAAAAGGCAAAATTCATATGATGCGATGTTAAATACTTGGACTCGATAACATCGATGTTCTAGTTTCTTATTTAATGTAGTATAAAGTAATGAAAACTATCATAAAAATACACAAATATAACTGTTTTAAACAAATGATTTACCATTTATATTAAAGTTAAAAGAAGAATAATTTGAAAATTACCTATTCGAAAATTAATGGAAGGAAAAAATTTCAACGGAAGGTGCAAAAAATTTTTTTTTTTAAATATAATTCTTTAAAATTAAATTAAAACTTATCCGAAGGTGTTTTGTTTTTAAAATTAAATTTTATACGGAATCATTATTGTTTTAAAAGAAAAAACAAATTTGTGAAACGAGTTTATACACGCACCTACAACAAAAGCAATTAAAAGAAAAATATATTTTTTTCTGCAAAAAAAACCCCCTTCAATCCCGAAATTATATTTTAGGAAAATAATTTTTTCCGCTATCCTTTCTGACAAATTACGGACCGCTAACTGTTTTCAGAAATAGACCCCGACTTATTCGGATAGAAAAGATTATCATTAGTATTTCTTCAGTAGTTTTTACGAGAGAACGAAGAGATAGATAGCTTCTTTGGGATACCACAGTTTTAACATTCATTCTTGCTCAATTTAACTGATTTTATTGGTTGTGTTAGAATATTTTATAATTGTTGCTGTCATAGTATTCGTGGTGATCCCACGGAGGATGGTTGCCTCCGACGAGGTCAAACATCTTTCACAAATAAGGACACATACAATGACGATAACACTTTAGTGAAAATACAATGCGCTAACAAACCGGGACTCGAACCCGGGACCTTGTGGATGGAATTACGACGCGCTATGCCATGTAGGCAGCACAATTTTATGCTAATATAAAATAAAATATAAAAAAAATCTGACGTATAACAACAGACCAAAAGTAAACCAAAAGTTGATTTATAACTCTTTCAATTGCTCAATCTTAGACCGAATGCAATCATAGAATGAATAAAACAAACGTACAAAGTTTTGTGGTATTTTCGAAACTGGCGAGAAATTTGTTTTTTAAAACTTTAAAAATATGATTTATTAGCATGTAGACAATCGTTCAAATACGAATCGACTTTTACTATAGATAAATTATTTAAAAAAATGAAATAATTTCATTGATTATAAATGACCAGAGTTCGCCATAAAGAGTTCTGGTAAGGAACGCATTGTGTGGTTTCTCATTGATCGTTTTGAAATTGCGCTGCGGTACGTGCTGTGGGTCCCACTTAATGGCGATTTTTAGTCCGTGAATGTAACACATATTTTGAAATCCATGGGGAAATATTTCTTGACAGCTCTCTAAAATTATTATTTTTTTATCTTTATATTTCTCTAAATTAAAATTTTTAAATCTTCCATTTATTCTTTTTTTTCATATGAAATGGGTCCAGGTTAGAACTTTGTCAAGCTAAACTGATCGAGGAGGGTAACTATAAGCCTGCTTCCATTTCCTATTCGTTCTGTTCTTCTGCAAAAATGATTGCAGACGAAAAGAATACGCCAGGGGACTGTTGCCATCTATCAAATAGGAACAATAATTCCACCAACGGTCATTTTGGCGTGAAACATCACCGATGTTATTTCTAAGTCGTCTGGGCTTTTGTTTTAGTCTAGGATTGCTTTTTTTTATGGATACATGTTTTTTTATGTTGAACTTCAATGTAATGTAGTATTCACCCCAAAACTTATATAAGTAAAAAGTTTTATGACTGTCATCTTAATATATTGTGCAAAGAATTTTAAAGTCTTAATCAAAAACGTGTGCTGCATATTTACGAAGTTAACTACATTGTTGGTCCCACTCTCTCGTTGTGCCTTTTCTTATGAGCACATAAAATCAAAATTAAATATTTTACCCAACATGCCAATCCGACAAGCAGGAATCTCATCACAGGTAAATCACGCCCTTCTTAACTTATATCAATCAATGAGTAGACGGATAGTAGGTATTGTTGAATGGTTTGGTTCTAGAACTAAGGAACACTGGAGGCTTTGAGTAGAGTTGGATTTAAACTCGTGGTTCAGAAGGCCCACTCTGAAGTGTCGAATGAACGTAATGCATTTGGGAGAATTTAAAAATTTGTTCGATTGGAACCTTGATGTATATTTATGAATGTTTAGAACTTAAGAGATAGTAAAATTAATTGTTTTCATTAATTTTTAATAGTAAACCTCATAATTCGATGTCCGAGGGACCAACATAATTAATTGGTCTTAAACGGAATTCAACTTATCTAAAAACATTATTTGTAAATACGGCAAGATTAGGAAAGTAATACAGTTCAAATTAACAGCTATTAAACTATTCATTACTTTCGAATGTAGTATTTTTTTATGTGGATCATTGTAATTTTTTCTGAACATTATTATAGTAGTTTTAACTTAGCTTCAGCCTTTAACTCAAATCAATCAAGGTTGTACTACGAACAATGATAAGTTGAATGTTCAGGATGAACACAATTTCGTCATATTTTGTCATTGTGAACACTAGATTTTGCTAAACACCGATTAAAAAAATAATAATTGACTTTTAGAATTTTTTAAAGTTCATTAAATAAAGCGCAGATTTTAAAGGTAAATCCTTTACCAAGAAATGTATTAAAAATGAAGGCTCTAGACTGGTCAAAAGATTATAAAGCTGACAAAATAAAATGTCACTAACTTTGCCTTCACTAACTTTATAAAAATTTAGAGCCCTCAATATCTCTGCTTGAGGTTAATTTTAGACTTTGTTAGATGTAAAATTCAAACAAAATACGGCATAGTGCACTTCAAAAACTTCTTATACGTTTATTGATGTAGGTGATCTGTAATAATTTTATCAAAAAATAATGAATAAAATGAAATTTCATTTGCGGCGTTTTACACCACACCGGAGTAATAAGTGTTAAGTTAACATGAGTTTAAAATGTATCAGTAATAATATTTCTCTAAAAATAATAGAAATTAACAATACATAAATTTGAGCACATTTATATTGCACCCTTATTTAATAAATATCAAATCTTCCAAAGAAATAGATCAAAATACTAAATTACTGTACGTGCCCTTTATAACAACAATTGTTAGGTTACCGAAAGAAAAAAAAAAGTTCGCCCATCAAAGAGGTTACTTCCGAAATTTTGTCTCGAGCCAGGCTACCTTTTCCTTCATACCCCAAACAAAAAATTCACTTCTACTTCTAGCCTAATGACGAGGAAAATAAAGATATAGGATATCTATACACTCTTAAAACAAAAGAGTGAAATTCACTCCTATAGGAGAAGTGCATTTTCGACACCGGAAAGGAGTGGAAATTAACTCAGACTGAGTTAAAACCGCTCGTTTTAAGAGTGAAGGACGCAGATTGTTTTCTTTTATTTCTTTTACCCATTCCGAAAAAGAGTGAAATTCACTCCTATAGGAGAAGTGCACTTTCGGCACTTAAAGGAGTGGAAATTAACTCAGACTGAGTTAAAACCGCTCGTTTGTTTTAAGAGTGTACACACCAATTTTTTCATTCTTTAAGAAAACTGGATAAATGCAACGGCGTGGAAAATCAAATCTGTCCTTTCAATTTGTGCTCTGTTCTTTCAGAAGTTACGAAGCCTTAAGGGAGTTTCACCTCTCTTTTCACAACTTTTTTACATGTAGAAAGGAACTAATTTTTAAAAAAATACCTTTGAAAGCAAAAACATGAAATTATACATTAGTTATGTAGAGTTGAACATCTCATTCTTAAAATCAAATAAAAAAATCAGTTTTATCAGTTACCGTCGAAGCGAGTATCTTTGGCCATGGAAGGTAACTTTGGTTCACGCGTCGGAAAAAGATTTGTTTCTTAATTTCTCTTCATAAAATTATCCCATCTTAAATTGTTTTACATTTTTGGAAAGATGGAAACATTGCCTTTCTTTTCATTAAAAAAATTCATTATAATTTTGGCAGTACTACAAATGACGTTTGTACTCTTACGAGCATTTTTATGACAAAAATCTATTTCTTCCAACTTTTGTCTGTAACACCTAAAAAATACTTAAAACCAGCTAAGTAAAACACTCTATCTTCTTATTCTTCATGAGCTCAACAGCCTTTTGCAGGCCAAGGCTGACTCGCTGATCCTCCTCCCGTTGGCCC
This sequence comes from Oedothorax gibbosus, assembly GCA_019343175.1. Taxonomy (NCBI): domain Eukaryota; kingdom Metazoa; phylum Arthropoda; class Arachnida; order Araneae; family Linyphiidae; genus Oedothorax; species Oedothorax gibbosus. The sequence continues at coordinate 408,250 of CM033282.1, forward strand.
TATTAGCCGCAATAGCTCTCCATCGGTTGACCCCTATTAGATTGAGGTCCCTTTCAACATCGTCTAACCATCGTGTGGGTGGTCGTCCTCTACGTCTAGTACCTTCTAATTTGGAAAAAGTCACTTTTTTGGTGGGGAAATCATCGGGACACCTGTACAGATGGCCCAGCCACCTAATTCGGGATGCTTTTATAGTTCTCACAATGTCGGTCCCGCCAAATTTGCCAAATTTTCTGTAAATTTCATAGTTGTAAAGAATTCTCCACTCATTGTTCTCCTGAATAGGTCCGAATATTTTCCTTAATAATTTCCTTTCAAATATTAGCAACTTTTCTTCCACTGTTTTATTAAGGGTCCAACATTCACTTCCATATAGGACAATAGGTCTGATTAAAGTTTTATAAATTCTCAGCTTGGTGTTTACAGAAATAAACTTAGACTTGAATTGGTTTCTGAGGCCATAAAAACTTCTATTAGCCATGAAGATTCTATTATTTATTTCAATTTTCAGATCATTGCTACTTGAGATCAGAGTTCCCAGGTAGGTAAACTGTTTTACAGTTTCAAAAGTGTAGTTACCTATCTTCAAAGAAGACAAATCAGGAGAATTATTTGATGAAATCAAAAAACACTCTATACTATTATTTTATTTATGGGGACGAATATTACACCATTTGTTTTAATGGAAGTTGAATACTTTTTATGCTATATTTAATTATTGGTCACTGGGAAACTTTTGCTGATGAATGCGGGTAACTTTGGTCCAAGATGTAACTATTTTTCTTTATGGAACTTTGCACTTTCAAAAATGTATGTAAAAGTATATTATGTTTAACTATTTTTGAAGAAGTCTTACTTTTATGATTATCCATTTTTGAGATGATTTTTTTTTTTAAAAATTAAACGATTTTAAACCTTAAAACGATAAAGTTAAAATGCTAGAAACGTACAACATTCTAAATCGCTATGTCGAAATGTAATTATTTTCAAATTCCTAATTACGAATATATTATTTTTTCCCTTTTATAATAAAATCGTTTTTTTTTAAAAGAAATTTGTTATGAAATAATGCTTCTAAAAATAAGTTATTTTCCCTTCTAAAAATTTAAGTTTATTTTCCTTTTAAGCGACAGTCAATACTGGTATTCATAGTATAATGTCATTCTACGATGCACTTCAATATAAATGTTAAGTTAAATACCATTTTTAATAACTAAGTATCTTAGAACTTTGTTATTTTTATGTTTAAACATTTTAATATTGCTATTTAATTAGATAACACAGCCTTTAAAGATGTTAAAAAGTATGTTTCTTATGTATTTCATGCTTGGACCAAAGTTACCCGCCCGGATCCTAACCGTGGTCTAAATTTATAAAATTGAACAAAAATGCATGGAAATTATTCCTAAAAGTACAATACTTAGAATGCATAATGATTTTTAAATGTTTAAATCGTTTTTGTAGTTTAATTTTTCTTCTTTTGTAAAAAAAAAACCTATGATTTTGGACCAAAGCTACCCGCACTGACGGTACTTCGACTTAAAATATATTTTGCGGTATTTTGTTAACTATTTTTATATATTTTAATAACGTTTTAGAAACATGTGATTTCACTACTTGAAGTATATTTTCTCCAAAGTATGTAAATGCGATTTTTATTGCTTTTTTACATTAAGATAATAAAAGCTTAAAAAGAAATTTAACTCTCAAAGTAAGAAATCATTATTTCATGCCTTTTTTTCAGTCTCCTAGTTAATGCATGCGATTGCAAAGTTCTATTTCAAAAAGTTTTAATTTCAGTAAAAGAATATTTTAAATTTTATTAGCAGATTGATTTTATCACAATACTATAAAAATGTAAAACGCTTTCAATTAAAAAAGTATTTTTTAGCAAGTGCCGATAAAAGAAAATAAACTGTATATTATATATATTTCATTTATTGTTACAATTTAAAAGGCTAGAAGACATCATCGTTTTTTTCGTTCTCAGCTAAAATGATAGTTTGTTAAAAAAAATTCTGAATTAAAACAAACTAAATCTTAGGTTCTTCAACTTCTTTTCAAATTTATTTACTAACTTAAAGTTTAAATTTTTTAAGGGTATTATTGGCTCCGTTTTTAATCTAAGCGAACACATTACGACCACCAATTGGCTGGTTAATGAGTTTCATCTAGAAACAAACCACACTTTCAAGCTATCTAGGATACAGAGGAACGGTGATACAAAACCATAAGTCAAATTAAATAATAGCAAAATGGTAAATTGATGTTTTCATTATTAACAAAAATAAAATAATATTAAAAAAATCATGGTTGTTCTAATATTGATTGAAAATTTAAAAAGACTTAAGCGTTTGCTTTAAGCATTTTTAGGGAAGATAAAGCATACATTAGATATGAAAAAATGTTGTTCGAAGTATACAAGATGGCGCCACGAGAATTAAAAAGGTATTGACTTATAAAACTAGTTCATTTAGAATTTACTTTGATACAATAATAACCAAAGAAAAGTAATTCCATTTAATTTCATAAAGTAATTACAAGAACATTATCAATAACGAAATCCTGTTCTTGTATTAATAATATCCCAGTAGTGCAAAAAAGTTTATTCAGTAATTATTTTAGCAAAAATTAAATACACATAACTTAAATGACATATTTAAATTTATAATTAGTCAGATATGATATAACTTTCACTCTAATAGAAACCTTCATTCTTCTCGATTTAGTGAGCATAAATGTGTGTGTGTGTGCACCCTAAAAGCCCTTTCGCCATTAAAATCCATGGAAGATTTATTTTGATAAGGATATGTAAGAAAACACAGTGCATTGCTTACTTTGCCAAGAGATTTAAATTGTCAATAAATAATATAATAGCAGCGAAAAGTGTGTTCAATGGCCCTGAAGATTCAAAGCTAGTCGACTTTGGGACACGGTTCACCATCAGTCGCCAAAGAAAGATCCGAAAGAATTGTTCCGTATTTTTGAATTGTACGATAAGAAGATACGGACAATATCTATTCATTTTATCGACGTATCCATAAGTATTTTAGATATATAAGAATATTCGTATTTTAATTTCAAATAAAACAATATTTTTAGTAAAATTAATAAATTTACATCGATAATAATAAAAATGAAATATTGTGTTTTTAGGTGTGTCTGTCTTATAGATTCCTAAACTAGACAGTTGTTTGACTCGTAATTTGGCATTAATGTAGAGTTTATACTTAATTTGCGATTTTTAAACCTTCGGACATCAAAATTTTATATTTTTTATGTTAATTTTTTTTGGAAAATTTTTCCGACTGTCTATTTTAGAATCCATGGAGCTTTAACACAGCTAATGACGCCTCGTAATTTTGGTTAGGTGACGAAATATTTTTTCATATTACTTGAAAAAACTACACCACTTTCACAAATATGATAAATTCTTGCGTGTAGTTCTCTTTCGAGTTGCCATCAGAGATATTAAATAGAATGGATCTCACATTGGCAAACCAAAAGCGTACCAAGTCACGTGGTTTAGACCATTTAATTTAACAGACCCTTTTGGCGATTTCAATTTTCTCATCACTTCATCTATGTCGCTAAATTCACCAAAGTAGCCAAATTTATGAAATGTAATTTTTTTTTTAAATTTGAGGTTGGTTGTTTAGTCATCGTGTATAATAGGACTTTAGCTTAATTTTCTTGCCAATGATTTTGCCCAGCTCATCAAATTATCGTCAAAAATGTTCTAAATGATGGAATTGAGTTTTTCTCTTTATAATGGAGATTTAGACTTGAACTTGAGGCAAACTCATTTTTTGTTGTTGTTAGATGTATTGCCAAGCCACCACAGTCGCCAAATGAGAGATGCTTTTGTTTTGCATGCTGTTTCGTATACCATTGCGCTATAAAACTGTATAATGGGTCATTTGAGGTGATCTAAATTTTCTCGCGAAATATGTTCCCAAGCTCACCAATATATACGCCAAATATGCAAAATGCGCTTTCTTTTGCCGCATAATTAATATTTCAACTTCAGCTTGTGCTCGTATCTATTTTCTCCTAAAGAGATTTAGACACGCTCACCCAAAGTCGCCAAATATTAGAAAAGGGTTTATTTTAATGATTTTTATACTGTTTAGTCGTTCGGAAGTCATCACTTTATAGAGATATTTCCATATAGAACTTTTGTGTTGAACTTCATGCAATTGCCAAATGGGTCGCCGATTTAGGCAAATTATTGCCATGTGAAGAGAAAAAAGATTTTTACTTATTTTTTAACCATATAACTGAGATTTTGACCTGAAATAATATTATTATACATTTATGCTATAACTGGTATTTATGAGGGGGAATTTACGATGATAGTGAGTTCAGTTCATAGTGAAGTTTTTTTTTTTTTTTATGTGTGAGTCACATGAGAGTACTTGGGATATTTTGGAATTATAAGTTAATATAAGTAACGGGATATATAACACTTTTTAAAATTCGGGAACAATAGCATAAGCTTATTATACCCTTTAGCAGATTAAATAGTAGTATACTTGAACCGATTTTATATTTTTTTAGTCCACGCGAAGAAAGGGTATTTATTAGGTTGTAATAAATAAAAGTTAAAAAAAAAGTTGTATAAAAACAGTGGTAGTCCTGATTAACAGCCCGAAACGATAACAGTAAATTACTGCTAAAAAGTCATTTAATCACGATAAATAAGAAATCTTATGTAATTGCTGTTGAAAAACTATTTATTTTATTGTACTTGGGTCTTGATAATTGCAAGCTTAGTGTCTCCTAATTATTATGATATCAAATGTTAATGAAATAATTTTTCAGTGTTAAATACCTCATTATTTTAACTACAAATTCCTTTTTTAAGGGTTTTTAATTTTCCAAGATGGCAATAATTACTTTTGAATGATTAAGTTTTTGTCATTCAAAGATTTAGAGGCAATGATGAAATTAAGCTTTAAGATGCTTTTTTTAGATTTGTTCCGATGCATTGAATAATAATTATTTTTTAAATTTAAGGCAGTTATTCTTGTCAATTACAAATTAATTGATTTTGTCATTAATATGAAAGCACGCGTTCTACTTGAGAAGTAATTATAATTAAAAACTAATGTTTTTAGAAATCTAATAGTTTTATTTAAACCCATTATCTAAAAACCAATGATTAACGAACAAATTACTTTCTGTCGAAAATTGTTAAATGTATAAACTGAATTTTTGAATTCGATTTTTTTTATTAAACCATTTTGTATTTGAATGGAATTTATTACTAGTTTATTACATTTATAAATATATACAAAAGATCTTTTCACGAAATATATATGTTTAGACGAAATAATTATACAAAGAATACATTATGTAAGAAACAAATAGAAGAAAAATAATAGAAGAGTAATAATTAAAATATAGAGTTTAAATAGTGAGGTAAACAATTTAGCATATGAAGTTTATCTTTACAAATAATATATTCAAGAAAATAAAAAAAATATTAAATCTAGTTTTGAGCTTTATCTACTATGTAAATTGCATAAGATGGAATTTTCAAAATATTAATTTCCATTTTTTTTATTAGTTTGTAACGGAATTTATTCAAAGGTGCACCTAATAATTACTTTTTTTTTCATTTAATAATAAACTCATAATAAATATGGAAAATTGTTCATTTTCCATTGCTATAAAAAGCAACGTAAAAACACACAAAGAATTTCGAGCAAATAATTAAAAGTAAAATAAAAAATACACAGCTTTGTTTCTTATTACTTAAGACATAGGTAAGAATTACATTAATATTAAAAAGAAAAACACTTTTCAAACATAATTCGAAAGATTTTCTTAACGATAAAACACTAAAATCTTTATTTTTAAGTATCGTCAGCTTTTACGAGTTCCGATTCGTCTGTGTTATTTTTATTACATTACAAACTTCCCTTTTTTCCTGTTACAAAAATTCACGCGCAATTTTATTTTATATTATGTAAGTTTATTTACAAGTCTGTTTCATGTATATTATTTTAATTCTAACAGGCGAAACGTAATGTTTCCGGAAAAAAAACACGCCCTTTTATTTCTTTATCAAAAAATACTGCAAAGGAATGTTTTATCGTCAAACGTTGAACATAAAAATATTATCGAAACCCCATTCTTTTGTGTCGGTCCCGATTCTTTATTTGTTCTTTTTCTGTCCATTTGAGATTTATGAAGAATGTGAATATCTCTCTGGGTTGGCTTGGGAAGAGAAATTGGATATTCGCGATGTACACACCCTCGGACAACCAAACATTTAGATTAGAATGGGGACACATTTGCCGACTCACTCCTCTCAATTTTCATAAAATAAGTTTCAGAATAAAAATTATCATGTTTTACTTTTGCAACCATACATTCAATTGCATAAGTTTAAAAAAGTTGTAACTCGCATTTGAATGAATTTTAGTAAAACTAGTTTTGAAGTAAAATTTTAAATATCGGGCCTTAGCAACATAACATTTAATTTTGGTTGCGTTCGTCTAACTGGTATCAGACATTCGACCGATTTTAAATAAAATATGTTCCAAGAAAAAAATGCATTTTAGAACATTTTCAAAACAAACGTTATTTTTAGGTTGCATTAATCTGACGCAGTTATAACAGGCATTTAGCTGATCATTTGTTTCAGAATAAAAAATATGTCTACCTTTAGCAATTAAACATTGGTATCAGCATACAAACGGCAGAAGTTTAGAAACCTGAGTTTCAGGATAAAATTTTGAATGTTTTACCTTTGAGTTTAAAACCTTTACAGCCAAATAATTTTCATAATTAGATTTGTTTTGATATATACTTTTGGTTTCAAGAGTCAAACCTGAGAATCTCCTTGCATGTAATGTTTCATTATAAATATGCATTGGTATAAATTTAATACTCTTTAAAATGTCACTGATACAGCAAAAACGAAAATAGAAATGTTGGGCATAAATACAGCATGTATTTATTACTCTCTGTTTGATATTTAAATATTTGTTATCGTACTAAAAAAATTTAAAAATTATAAGTACACGCCTTTCAGTGTAAGGTAAATAGAAAATATTTATTTAGAATGTTAAATTTAAATTAGCTTTTTTTTTAACAATTTTGTTTGCTTTCATTATTGTTTAACTGAAAAATAGGCAAGTAAATATAATTGTACATTAATTTTTAATAAAAATTAAATATGCCAGTAATATAACAAATTGGTTTAGAAAATAAGTTCGGGAAAATCTTTTTTTAAAATATAAAACTTACAATAACATACAAATTATTTTTTGCGTAAGAAGATGTTAGAAATCGGTATTTATTTAAATAGCTAATAAAAAGGTTCACAAAGAAATATTACCTAATATTTGATTTCTTTCACTTTATCGTGAGTGCTATAAAAATAAGGAGCCCCGAAAATTTTATTCAATGGAAAATATAATATTTCAGACTTTTGTAGCAAAAATTTAGTTTAAAAAAAACTCCTACTGAGAATGATCAAAGCAAATAACTTATTCTGCAGAAGTCAATTCTATGCAATTATATTTTAAATTTAATAACTTTTTAGTAGAAAAAAAATTAAAAGCATTTTACAGAAAACTTAATTTTAGATTAAAAGTAGCTTTTGTGGTTTAAGATTATTTTAAATTTTGGAATCACATGCTAAAAAGTATTATTTGAAGACAAATATTTTTTTTTAATCCTAAATTAGTTAGTATATTGTATAATGTAGTGTTTTACTGTAGACAGAGGGGGAGTTTAAATATTTAATAACCGAAACCTGTATTCCCGACAGGCCATACACCCGACAAGGGCAGTAGCTAACAGGGTCAAAATTACGACAGTTTCGAAATCACAAAAAATCAATAAATTAATGCCGTTGTGCTTAATTAAAAGTAATTTAAGTACTGGGGGGTACTAAGAACAATTTAAGTATTTTTTCATTAATATTTTTTTGAATTTGGGAAGAGGGATTTTCTTTTATTGTATGTAAACGTAAAATACTTTAGTTACGAAAAATGTGTGTTATATTCGAAATGCATTTTTTACGGAAATCATATACATAATTAGTTGGAGTTTTTTTTAAAATCATCTATTGTTTATGTTTATTATTTTAGTGTTTTCGTTTTATAATGTGGACTTATTCATTAAGTGGTCTTCTCTCAAGTGAGATTTTTTTCTTATAATAGGTAATGTAGTAATTTAATGATGTTTTTTGAGCTGAGTTCAAATATTTAATAGAACACAACACTTTTTAACAACAAGTTTATATCTTATTTAAAATAAACATTCTAAATTTAAAAAAAAATCGAGAAATAAACAAAAAAATATGTATTTCTAGCGTCTGGATTTTGACCATGGCTATTACCATAAAAATCTTTAAAAAATTGAAAATTGGGCCAAGTATCCCCCCCCCCCCCACCTGTGTCCTTTCTAAGAGAATAAGAAAATCAGCATGCAAGTAATTTTATAGTTTGTAAGTCTCCCTGAATCTCCATTAAAATTATTATTCTTATGAAGACTCCTTATTTATTAATATTTCATAATAGAATAAGGATAGATTAAGATAATGACAAAAATGTAAGATGATTGCAAGTGTGTCAAAGCACAACATCGACGCGATTCTTTCTCTGTATTTCCAAACGACCTCCCTGATGATTGAATTCTGAGCTCGAATCAAATCTGTCACGGGCATCACTCCAAGAAGCACTAACCAAGCCGACATCAAAAGTGCCAATATATTTTATTTTCCAGAAGTACATAAAAGGTCGAAGAAGCCCCGACTTTCTGACAGCTTTTCCGGCGACATGTCAAAGACAAAAAATGGCGTAACAAGAGTTATAAATTTTTATAATGTAGCTACACAGACTTTGGAGAGTCAGCGAATCGGCCTGGCCAATCTTCGAGAGTTATAGATGCCTTTTACAATAGCACCTAGAAATATATGGTGCTTTAAGACTCTTGTGAATTGAAAACTTTCAAGAACAAATGTCTATTATGTGAATTTCTATATATTCCAAAATCAAGTTTGTTTCATGCTTGTAAAATTGTATATGTTTTTAATGTGTACAGCATTTACCCCTAAATTTTAGTAAATCTAATGTGAAAGTATTTAATTATTGACTTAATACTTAGTTTTACCTTTCATATAACCATATACGAGCACGATGTCTATTAAGTATGAAATATTTATTTTGTATATTTGATTAAAAAAATATTTTTGTCTTTTAAAAACTCGAATCTTATATTTTGTATCTTGCAACAGCATCTTGAAATACAAATCCGTATTATGCTTTTAAGACTGTTGAGAATCCTACCATATAAAAGTATTTGTAAGGTGATTTTGTTGTGTCTGTTGTTATTGTTGGTGTTTTGTTGTTAGTGAAGTTGTTTTTTCATTTTTGTCAAATTATACAGTTTTTCGTTTCATTGTGTCCCTAAATATTGGTTACATTTTTACTGAATATTTATGAATATTGATATAGTTGGAATATGCTTTTTTATCGCGTCCATGGACAATTAAATGTCCTCGTGATGTTTTGTTTTTATCATGAATTAATATATAATTGTTCACATATTTAAACGATCGAGTAAATAGTATTTCTAATGGGGTTGTTTCACGGAGGATCTGGCAATAGCTCTGCGGTTTTGTTTTCCTGTCTCTCGAATTACTTTTGTTGATATTCGAAATTGCGTTTTCTAAGAATAAGTTATTTTAGTTGTTATTTTTTAAAATTACAACTTCTTGCTGTGCTGTTGGTGGTTTTAATCATTTATCAAGGAAAACTTGAATTAAAAGAAGTTGGAATTTAAAAAAATTAACAACTAAAATATTTTCTTCGAAAACTCACTCCCGAATACCAAAACAACAGTAATTCGAGAGACATGAAAACAAAACCGCACAGCTATTGCCAGATCCTCCGTGAAACAACTCCATTAGATTTTAATATTTATGAAGTACGTTCTACAATTTTAATATAACTTTAACAAAATATTATTTAAATTATTTGTGTGCGATTTACTATATTCAATTCAAACCTTTTTCTATCCCAAATCTCCTTTCTTATTTCACAACACCAGTTGGAAGTACAAATACTTATAAAGACTTAACTAGGTAATAATTAGAAAATTTAGTTATATGATATTTTTGATAAAGTAATAAATTCAAACAAATATACATATTTTTTTCAATTGAAGTCAAGTGAAACACACACACACAGTATACAACTGATCAAATCTGTCAATCTTTATATATTATTATGTTTAATATAAGTTTTATTAATTTTGCTTAAAAGAATTGGAATTTGCAATGATTACATAATTAGAATATTTACAATACGTTTTTAGGTTTCTAAAATGGGTTTTTAGAAAGTAAAATTCTGTCTTAGATAACCTATAGTAACTTCAGAATCGTTAAATAAAAGCAAATTTTGTGTTTGACGTACAATGAAATCGGTATCATAAAAGCATCCATAGAAAATATTGTGTTTTGTAAAACTAATATATTCAAATATTTCAATATATTGTTTATTGAATTTTTATAACTGTTGAATTCGAATAAATTGTTCTTTAGGTATTGAATAAATTTGAAAGAAAATCTCACGAGGGATAGTTGTGCAATATAGAAATTAACTTATGAAAATAAATAAAGAATGTTTCCGCCATATTTTCTTGTTCATTTTAAAATGTACAAATTAATTAATTCGGGGCTTTCAATTTCACAATTCAAACGAAATTTTTCCTTCGATGGATTCCCCTGTTTTTTTCGGGGATGGAGTAATTGAATGCCCAATGAAACTTCCTAACTGATCTCAGACACGCCATTCAAAGTTATTAATGACAACATCCATCTTTTACCAGACAGTCTTTTCATAGCGTCACGTAATTTGTTTTGAAAATTATCCACGGAATCGTGTCGAAGCCAATTTTTTTATTTAAAAAGCGACAGAAGGGGAGTAATTGATGATTAAGTCTAAAAAGTCACCCCAAAGGATTTTCTGATCTGGGACGGTTTAAAATAGTTTCTCTGTTTAATTAACTCGACTTAAAAAGATGGAAGAGAAGAAAGTTGGAAAGCCATGATAACACACGATTTTTAAGTTTGGAGGGAAAAAATTGTTCGTTCATTGTTTAAGTATTTCCTGAAGATCGCAATTAGATAGTTTGGGCTAAAAGTATTTTTCCACGAATATTTTAAGAAGTCATTTGTTAACATTTTAATATTTTAAAATGCTACTAGCTTCTGTTAGTTTACAGAAATTGTTTGATAACATTACATTTATCAAAGTATTAAGTATATTATGAAATTTTCTTCTTATTATTATCGTTTTGTATTTTTTTTAAATCTAATATTCAATTATTAACATATTTTGAGTCACATTAGTAAAAATAACTTTATCTCTGCACATATACTAAATCTCTGCACAGAAACATATTTTCTAACTTCGTAAACCTCATTTCATCATTATCATTTTTATTTTAAAAAGAGAGCATGCATTTTATAGTAATAAATATTCTTAAATTTTAGTTTTGGAAAAGCTAACTCTTACCAAAGTCAAATTCAACTATTTAAACATATTTTAATTTACAAAAATATACATGAAATATTTTGTTTATAACAAAAATATTGAAAACTTACTGACAGTTTTAAGTATAACTTTAGTTTTTTATACTTAAAAATTTATAATGTACACTTGTGATTATGTAGAATTTCATTGATAAATTTGCAATACACCTTTGTTTTTAAAAAAATGCTAGGTTGCTGCTTTTAATAAAATTATGTAAATATTTTGAAAGGCTAGAATTATATATTATTTATACACACAATTAGATTTGAATACACTAAGATGTTTTCGAAATTTTTCGATTGAATAATGTATCCCAGTATATGAAAAAATAATATATGAAAACTGACAATTTCCAAAACCCTTCAAAACCCAATTTTCTTTATATTAAACTGCAAAGAAGAAAATGCAACCGAGTTTATTCCTGAGTAGAAAATAGATAATGGTACTACTACACATACTGCGAAAAAGCTTGTGCTTTTTAGCTGAGACATCACAGACCTTTGTTGTTTTGGAGCAACTTTCGCTATTCGAAAGCCAGTAAGGCTATTCTTCCCTTTATTTCATCTTGTGAAATTGAAAAAGATGTAACTGGCATAGATTTGTCTTAAATAAGATAGATTTGCAATCAAATAACTGTCAAAAGGCCTCAGAATTTTTAAAAAAAATATTTCTTATTTGTTCATGCACTGTAAAAAAACTATTAATTTTACAGAAAAAATCATATTAACAGAAAATACTGTAATTTTATTTAAATAGTTATTTTCTGTACAAATATACTGTTTAAAGTAAAAAAGTTTTTGTTTTTATCGGCATTTTTTTGTCACAAAAGCCGACAGTTTTTTTTCTTTTCTAAAAGCAACAGATTTTTTTTACAGTGTGGGCGTTAATTTGGGTATGGGTAGGGTAGGGTACACATATATTCCGGCTTGTGTGCTTGATCAGAGACCCGCTTATAAGCCTTCGTCAAGTAAGACAGACACAGAAATAATTTTTACTGTCACAGAGAAAGGAAAGTACACCCAGGGCGTAGGCAGGAATCGAGCCCGCACCCGTTACAGCGCGCAGGCTGCTAGCTTAATGGTCCAAACCACTCGGCCATCCGGCCCCCCGTAGGGTAGGGTAGGGTAGGGTTGATACATATATATTCCGGCTTGTGTGCTTGATCAGAGACCCGCTTATAAACCTTCGTCAAGTAAGACAGACACAGAAAGAATTTTTACTGTCACAGAGAGAGAAATTACACCCAGGGCAAAGGCGGGAATCGAACCCGCACCCGGTACAGTGCGCAGACTGTTAGCGGAGGCAGCTATCTTAACCACTCGGCCACCCGGGCCCCTGGCCCCCCGTTAATTTGGTAATTCAATCGTTTTCGGCTGTCTTTTTTAGCCTCCTTTAGGAGCTTTAACACAGCCAGTAACGCCTCGTATTTTAGAACCGCGGTCAAGTGACGAGGTCGATACCTGAGCTGGCACACAAGTGGACTTCGATCGACATCGCACGATAACGCCGTCGGGACTTTGGACTCCACAGATTTAGTGAGCACGTCTGTTGGGCGTTTATTGAGGTAGTATAATTGGCGATATTTGTTACCAGACTGCCAAAAAAGTAGCCAACTAATTGAACACACTTTCAGTTGTTGCTTTATTACTCGTACTTGGGCAGAGTATAGATGTATTGACGAATGGATATGTTCTTTTTTAAGTTTAGTTTTTAGTTAAATTAACACTACGTGTCTACGTCTACGTGTTGCCTAAGTACGGGTAACCCAGCTACAACCAAAACTATGTTTAAAAGCTTATGCTTAATTTTAATCTTTAATTTTCAATTTCATTTTCTGACTAACATTAGTAATAAATTAGCATAAAATATATTAAACAAATCATATTCAAAATTTTTACCTCTATAAAGTTTAGTGTTAGCCACATGTGTCAATATCTGTGGGTTTGAATACCTTTTAAGGTATAGGTATCCAAAATGGACTCTAAACAGTAGATCCTGGTATAGCTAACTGAAATAATCCAATTTGACGGATAGTAAGGCTATCAAACTAAGCAAAACGAATCCACTACAGAATGAATATGTTGTAGTGACACGTAATTGAAATCAACTATTATTTTGGTTGGTTAGTTGGTACATATATATTCCGGTTTGTGTGCTTGATCAGACACCCGCTTATGAACCTTCGTCAAGTAAGACAGACGCATACAGAATTTTTTCTTGGTACAGAGAGAGAAGATACACCCAGGGCGAAGGAGGGAATCGAACCCGCACCCCTTACAGCGCGCAGACTGTTAGCGTAATGGGCTGCGATCCAACCCACTTGGCCATCCGGGCCCCTCAACCATTAAAATTCCATGTTCCGGTTATGAAACCGATGAAATAACCATAACCATCGTACGGTTAACCGTATACCATGGTTATGGTTATTTTGTCAGGAAAACAACAATTTACCAAAAATAATTAAGTTGAGTAAAACTTAATCTTCTAAACTCTCGGCGCAACAGCTCATAAGTGGTCCTAGGCATGTCAGGCCCATTTCAGCTCTCTTGATTACAGGCTCTGGGGTGCTCTGACGTGGGCAGGGTAGGGGTAGGGTTGGTACGTATATATTCCGGCTTGGTGTGCTTGATCAGAGACCCGCTTATAAGCCTTCGTCAAGTAAGACAGACACAGGAATAATTTTTTACTGACACAGAGAGAGGAAGTACACCCAGGGCGGAAATTAGGAAAAAGAAAAAAAAAATGTCACAATCGACCCCACCCCACCCAAGGACGGTTGTGACAGTGCCTGGGGTCGGCTGTGACAGGTTCAAAAAAGACACCAAAATGGTATAAAATCACTTTTATTGCAGCACCTTTAGTTATTATAAATTCAATAATTGTAATAATAATATTTAAATTATTATTTATTATTAAATTTAATAATTATAAATATATTTCTAATTATTATTACAAATTCTTCATATTATCACAATCAGCTAAAAAAAAGTTAACTAAACATTCCTAATTATACATTACGGTAAGTAGTGGTATTTTGAGAGTTCTGGAACAAGGGATTATGGGATTGAGGATGCTCCTCCGATCCTCAATCCCCGCCTTAGGGAGCCTATGTTATGTGAGGACCCCATCCTCCGATCCTCAATCCCCGCCATAGGGAACCTATGTTATGTGAGGACCCCCCCCCCCATCCTCCGAGCCGGGCAGGGGTATTCAGTTCTTTTGAGGGAACAGTTGTTATTTGGTTTTGTTCCTTTCAGTTCTTTTAACTGAACAGTTGTTATTTGGTTTTGTTCTTTTCGTAAGAACATGTTCTTTAAAAAATAGTGCTACCATCTATATGGATGCTTTATTTAAATATATTATTTATGTTATTTTTCTTATCTACTTATTTGTAGCTTTATTCATATTTATATTCTTATTACGTTTCATCGTACCATGTAATTCCTTTAGAACAATTATTATACTCATACAAATGATATAAGATATTTATATATATTCAGATTATATTTTAAAAAATCATGATTTATAATAAAACAAACTTTAATTTTTCAAAAGAAAACCTTTAATTTTCATGTGTCGTGGATTAAAGCACCTGGTTACCTTGTCAAGGTCTGTCTTCGTGCAACACCAAGAATAAACGTAAAATACACGCATAGCTGACTGGTGCACGTCAAATTTTAAAACTAACACGACGTACGAGTGTACTCTAAAATTTCATTGAATGCGGTGCCGGAACCAAAACCTAATCATTACTAAGTCCTTTTTCCAATTCGTATAGTGTGCTTAATCTTTGATTTTCATGTGTCGCGGATTAAAGCGCCTGGTTACTGAGGATAACTTGTCAAGGTCTGTCTTCGTGTTAGTGTACGGATCGAAAAACGGACATAAAACGTACGGACACAAAAAATAAGGGTAAAATACACGCATAGCGGACTGGTGCACGTTAAATTTATAAATTTTAAAACTGACACGGCGTACGAGTGTACTCTAAAATTTCATTGAATGCGGTGTCGGAACCAAAACCTAATCATTACTAATTTTTTGAAGTCCTTTTCCAATTGTGATGTTATTTCAACACTAACTCTTAAAACCCTCTGTTTTCCATATAAGCCATCAAATATTAAGATTAAATTGATGAAACTACAATTTTTACTACTATTTTTTATTTTTTTTTAAATAAAGTCTCCTCACAGCAACATAAAATCAACTCTCTTTGAAAAATCGTTTGGTAAATAGCTTTCTTCGAAGAACTCTAGAATCACACACCTGAAATTCCTTCCTTTGGTCAACGCGGGATGTTATTGCTCGAACCGGGACCATCGGCCCTGTTGTTACGCATGACTGAACCTGATAGGTTATGGGGTGAGGGGGGAAGTTTTTTTTTTACGCAACGTATTGCATCCAAAGTGGTTTGTACTTTTGCGTATGTTATGAGTTACTGAATCCAAAAATGAATTTTAGCATCAAATAGAATACATGGTCACATAACTATGTGAAAAAAAAATTCACTCTCTAATACCTTATAAACTTATTTTTTACTGAATCCAAAATTGAGTTTCAACATAAAATAATTCAGACTCTAAATGTCAATGCGTCAAAATTATTATCATATTCTAATAGCTTGTAAATTGTTAATACTTCATGGAAATCGTCATAAAAATTGTTAGTGTTATAAATTAAATATTTTCAACAGTATTAGATATTTCATTGAAGGTAAGTCCCATACGCATACTGGAATTCCAGACACAGACCCAGCTTACAAAACAAATAGGAGCCCGCCCTCGAGTTAACTCCTAAACCCCCAAACGCTTCAGGTCAAACGTCAAAGTTCAAGTTTCGTATTTGTGGACAGCCAGGGAAATGACATTATGAATACATTATAACTTTTTAAATATTGTTTAGATGTTTTTTCTAAGTCAATAATTCAAGTAGAATGTAACATACGTGTACAGATTTTAATAAAAATAAAAGTTTTGAGTAAAATTTCTCAAAATATTTGAATTATCAAAAGGGCCTTCGTTTTTTCCTATTCCAAGAGAATGACCACAGTATGTCTCGTAAGGAGATTGAAATATACCCTTCAAAAAATTAGTTGCCATATATTTCCATGCATAGAGATATCTATCCAATGTTCTGAAAGGTGTCTATCGATATCATGAGCCTTTAGAACAATTATTATACTCATACAAATGATATAAGATATTTATATATATTCAGATTATATTTTAAAAAATCATGATTTATAATAAAACAAACTTTAATTTTTCAAAAGAAAACCTTTAATTTTCATGTGTCGTGGATTAAAGCACCTGGTTACTTTGTCAAGGTCTGTCTTCGTGCAACACCAAGAATAAACGTAAAATACACGCATAGCTGACTGGTCCACGTCAAATTTTTAAACTAACACGACGTACGAGTGTACTCTAAAATTTCATTGAATGCAGTGCCAATTTGCAGTACAAATTTTTATTAAATTCCAATGTAATTATTCAATATAGAAAAGTTGAAAAAGCATTAAAAAAATTCCTAAGAATTATTGGATTTCAAGTATAGGTTTAATACGCTCAAAATATATAGATGAGAGGAGGGTATTATGGAATACCATTTATATTTTTAAGAATAAACATTTTGTTTTAAATAAAAATCCATGCAATCATTTTAATTACATACAATAACTAATGGTAATAAAGTGCCAATGATGAAACAAATCAGTATTTATTTTTTTGCTATGAAAAAAATGTACTTTAAAAAATTATAATTGGAGGGTAATATGGGATAGTCAGGTAATATGGAATAGTTGTTAACAATTATTGAAAATTAATTTTAACTAAAAAAAACAATATTTCAAAATTTACGTTCAAATAGTTTTGTTTTAGAGTCTACTTATAAAACATAAACCGAATCTTTCTCTGCTCCGGTACAGTCAAATGAGCCCATAAAGAACAGCTAATGCATTAAATCCAAATTTCGGTGATCCTCGGAAAATTTTCCTTTACAAAAGATACATTCAGCACCTTTGTTTACTGGTTCTTTAGTTGATAGCATGAAGACAATTTCAGATGATGCATCTGGTTGGAACGATTTATTGCTACTCACACTAGAGTCATCTCTAGTAAGTTTAGGTCGTTCTGACCTCAATTTCTTAACAGGTGGTCTCTTAATGTTTAGTTTCTGTGGTAGCTTTGAAGTTTCTGACTTCAATTTTCAATATTTTCTTAAGATCATCCTCCAACTCTTTCTTATATGGGGAGTAGGTTGTGGAATACCTACTAAAAGTTTTCGCCGGATTATATTCAAACATTTTAATAAACCAGTAATCATGAGACTTTAATTTTGTTATTACGAATAATGTATACTAAATGAATAGTGTTTTTTTTATACTGTTGTCGTTTTTTAGCCTTCAATGTTTTATCCGTTAGTAAAATGGCTCATTATCGAAAATGGCGTGCAGGGTATTATGAAATACTAGGTATTCCGTATGACACGACGTAAAAGTGAAGTATTCCACAACCTACTCCCCATATAAGATAGAGTTGGAGGATGATCTTAAGAAAATATTGAAAATTGAAGTCAGAAACTTCAAAGCTACCACAGAAACTAAACATTAAGAGACCACCTGTTAAGAAATTGAGGTCAGAACGACCTAAACTTACTAGAGATGACTCTAGTGTGAGTAGCAATAAATCGTTCCAACCAGATGCATCATCTGAAATTGTCTTCATGCTATCAACTAAAGAACCAGTAAACAAAGGTGCTGAATGTATCTTTTGTAAAGGAAAATTTTCCGAGGATCACCGAAATTTGGATTTAATGCATTAGCTGTTCTTTATGGGCTCATTTGACAGTACCGGAGCAGAGAAAGATTCGGTTTATGTTTTATAAGTAGACTCTAAAACAAAACTATTTGAACGTAAATTTTGAAATATTGTTTTTTTTAGTTAAAATTAATTTTCAATAATTGTTAACAACTATTCCATATTACCTGACTATCCCATATTATCCTCCAATTATAATTTTTTAAAGTACATTTTTTTCATAGCAAAAAAATAAATACTGATTTGTTTCATCATTGGCACTTTATTACCATTAGTTATTGTATGTAATTAAAATGATTGCATGGATTTTTATTTAAAACAAAATGTTTATTCTTAAAAATAATAAAAATTTGTATTTTCATGAAAAGTACTGTAGTATTATCATTTATATAAAAAAATTAAACTTGTTGGCAATAAAGATATATAAGAGGAGTTTCAAGACACAATTTATTCAATAATATTCAATATGAAAAATATAACCGAAAATTCTGAAACATAGTATGATTTAACGGGTAGAAATGTTACATATAAAAAGAAGAGATAACATGTATGATATAAAATTGCTTCCGCATGTTGATTTCCTCTACGATGTGACTATTGGTTTGATTTATTGTATAGCAATCGTATTTTCTGCATAAAAATTTGTGTCCATTTCTTCTTTTATAGTGTTCACTTTCAATTAGTATATTACATTTATGCTAAATAAAGATATTTTAAAAATTTATAAAAGTGTACATTTAATTTTAAAACTATTGTAATAACTGATTAAAAAAATACTTACAAATATATTGATTGCCCTTTTCTTACCTATACTTCGATTAACAAGAAATTTTTTATAACTTTCGAATTCAAAGTCTTTTATACATTTCGAACAAATGCATACATATACTTGTAAACAATAA
Source organism: Oedothorax gibbosus (assembly GCA_019343175.1). NCBI lineage: Eukaryota > Metazoa > Arthropoda > Arachnida > Araneae > Linyphiidae > Oedothorax > Oedothorax gibbosus. The sequence continues at coordinate 427,525 of CM033282.1, forward strand.
CTATTAATCTTATGAAAACTTTATAAGTGAGCATTAGTGTGAGAGATATAAAATGAAACTCGAATGTATTCGTCGACATCTAACTAAAGGTAAATACTCTCATTGATTATTCAAAACAAACTTTAAACATTATAAGAGTAAATTTAGAATGTTAAAAAATGATAAAAGTGGATGGTGAAACTATTTTTATAATAACTTATAAAAAATCATTAGTGGTGAAAGACTTGTATCTCTAAAAATTTTGTATGACACTTAAGAAAATATATTTGGTAATGTTTTCAACGCATTTTTTTTTTCATTTATAATACCTATTGGTTTAAAAGTTTGTAATTTTCTCTAAGTTGAGAAAAATGTGTGTGCCATATGAAAAAGTTTTAGCACATATAGATTTTATGAAATAAAAAAATGATGTTAATATTATAAATTTTACACAAGTTTCATTATTTTTACTACTCCATGAGAATAAAAAAAAGTTATTCATGGAAGATTCTTGCATAATCACACTTTGAAAAAAAAACTCTTATGGAAATAAAATTCGAAAAACATTTTACATTAATACTGATAAAATAAAAAACACACAAAAGCAATTCAATGAAACACTACTCTTTTCACATACATTAATCTATTTAAATCATCTCAGATATACAAAGTTAAAAAAAACCTTCAATTCTTCAACATTCAATACACATTCTGCAGCCATAGTTATGGCATAACCGTGCAGAAATATTTTATCATACAGCATTTTTTTTATCTGGGTAGAATTTAAGAGTTTTATTCACTACTTTTTTATACATCAATTTGCAACATTTTATCATTTAATTCATCAGAATCAGCATACAATTATACATTAATTGTTGCACTTCGTTGATAAATATACTTTTAAAAGTTTTATTTCATGAACACTCACTTGGGTTTTTCGTATGAGATCCCCTGTACTAGGTTCAATACATTGAGCGTCAATATTTGAGTAAGTAACATTTTCTTCGAACCATCCTGTCATGAATTTTGATGCCAGGATTGCACTTTGTTTGTTAGTTAGCGTATTTTCATAAGAAGTGCCTCCTGCTTTCAAGCAACTTTCTTTGAACTAAATAAAAAAGTACCTTTTAAATGAACATTTAGGGTGATATCGATAGGGGTGATTCGTCTTGTGATGTCGATAAATCTGTTAGGTAATCAACATTCAGAGATAGTGACTCATGATATCGATAGACACCTTTCAGAACATTGGATAGATATCTCTATGCATGGAAATATATGGCAACTAATTTTTTGAAGGGTATATTTCAATCTCCTTACGAGACATACTGTGGTCATTCTCTTGGAATAGGAAAAAACGAAGGCCCTTTTGATAATTCAAATATTTTGAGAAATTTTACTCAAAACTTTTATTTTTATTAAAATCTGTACACGTATGTTACATTCTACTTGAATTATTGACTTAGAAAAAACATCTAAACAATATTTAAAAAGTTATAATGTATTCATAATGTCATTTCCCTGGCTGTCCACAAATACGAAACTGAACTTTGACTTCTTCAAAAATTTACTAAACATTAATTTATGCAATTGTAGTTAGCAACACAGATTCACAATTTGTTGCTTTTGTAAGATAAATAAAAATATTTAAAGATATTGTAATGCGATTCTTAAAAAAAAAATACAATGGAGTATGTCCCTGAAGTAAAGCATCCTCTCTCTGCACTTATACAAAATATCATAAAACACCAATAGAAGTCTCTGAAGTTAAACTTAGAAATTGACTAATTTTTATCTACTTTATCAGAACAGAATTCTAGCAATTTTGCTTTCTGTGCATTTTTTTAGTTTTGTGAAAGTAGTAGTTTGTAGTAGTGACAAAAAATTCTAGTAAGAATATTTTTGGTGTCCACCATTCCCCTGAATTTTTTCGTAAGGTAAACTAATTACTTTGGTTTATGATTAAAATACAAGTTTTTTGACGTACATATTCATTTTTGAATATTATTATTTCCGTAATGCAGTCATAATGTTGATATTATTAAGAAATCATCACATCCCTGGCATCATTCCCCTGGCACGCTTCAACCAGAAAAATTATATTGTAGAAGTGAAGAAATTATTGACTAAATAATTACTAATAATTGAATAAAGCAACTGTTATTTTAATTTTTCTACCTTAAATAGATGTTTAAAATACTTCATAGATAATTGAACCCTTCACTTATAATTTCCCGCTGCTCATTGAATAACATTATTCCTTGGGAATCTTTTTTACATTAAATAAATGACAAAATTTTTGGAGTTATAATTGTAAATGCTAACAGTAACACAAAATAAGTCATTATAGCTATGTATGAGCGAAAAATTTAAATGTAGTAGTTTATAAATTTGCAATTTGCTTCGCCCAAATTATAATATTCGGAGAGAAAGACCCACTGACGAATGTGCATACGAAGTATTTCCATTGGAAGTTATTGATGATAGATGATAGTATACATATCCTCACTCAAATCTGACAGTTTAGAAGATTGTAGGTAGGAAAAAATATCATAGTTCACTCTAACAGATGTCATTTCTTAAAAGAAGAGTAGATATCAACAAACAGTTAAACTTTAGCTTTGTCAAATACGACAGCTTATTCGAGCATATTTCCGTAACAGAAAGGTATCGCGATTCGAGACAGTTTCACACTCGAATACTTTGATATCATTGAATTCATATGATTTTTCAATCGAAATTTTCGATTAAACTTCATGGATCAGAACCACATTACTACAAAAACATAAACTTGCAAAAATGTAAAAGGAAAAAAAAACATATATAAAAAGGCTGAAAGTTATATTTTCACAAGTTTGCTGAAAACAGTACATATTATAAATTTCTTACAGGTATTGTAGTGGTAAGTGTTGCTCCAAATTATATTTACGATTGAAGGCCTCTTTTGCAAATGCCACAACTGAAGCGTTTGGGGGTTTAGGAGTTAACTCGAGGGCGGACTCCTATTTGTTTTGTAAGCTGGGTCTGTGTCTGGAATTCCAGTATGCGTATGTGACTTACCTTCAATGAAATATCTAATACTGTTGAAAAAATTTAATTTTAGAACACTAAAAATTTTTATGACGATTTCCATGAAGTATTAACACTCGTACGCCGTGTTAGTTTTAAAATTTATAAATTTAACGTGCACCAGTCCGCTATGCGTGTATTTTACCCTTATTTTTTGTGTCCGTACGTTTTATGTCCGTTTTTCGATCCGTACACTAACACGAAGACAGACCTTGACAAGGTATCCTCAGTAACCAGGCGCTTTAATCCGCGACACATGAAAATCAAAGATTAAGCACACTATAGGAATTGGAAAAAGGACTTAGTAATGATTAGGTTTTGGTTCCGGCACTGCATTCAATGAAATTTTAGAGTACACTCGTACGTCGTGTTAGTTTAAAAATTTGACGTGGACCATTCAGCTATGCGTGTATTTTACGTTTATTCTTGGTGTTGCACGAAGACAGACCTTGACAAGGTAACCAGGTGCTTTAATCCACGACACATGAAAATTAAAGGTTTTCTTTTGAAAAATTAAAGTTTGTTTTATTATAAATCATGATTTTTTAAAATATAATCTGAATATATATAAATATCTTATATCATTTGTATGAGTATAATAATTGTTCTAAAGGAATTACATGGTACGATGAAACGTAATAAGAATATAAATATGAATAAAGCTACAAATAAGTAGATAAGAAAAATAACATAAATAATATATTTAAATAAAGCATCCATATAGATGGTAGCACTATTTTTTAAAGAACATGTTCTTACGAAAAGAACAAAACCAAATAACAACTGTTCAGTTAAAGGAACTGAAAGGAACAAAACCAAATAACAACTGTTCCCTCAAAAGAACTGAATACCCCTGCCCGGCTCGGAGGATGGGGGGGGGGGGATGGGGTCCTCACATAACATAGGCTCCCTATGGCGGGGATTGAGGATCGGAGGAGCATCCTCAATCCCCTAATCCCTTGTTCCAGAACTCTCAAAATACCACTACTACGGTAACTGTGTCAAAATACAAAAAAATATATCAAAATCTTTTAAACAAAAAGGCAGAAAATAACTTCTACATCAACAATTATAAAAAATAACGTCTACAACACAAAAAACAGACGAAATCTTTTGGACGGTAGTGATACCTGTTTCGTCAACATTGTATATATCCTGTGGATCATAGGCGTGTCTGTCTGTAACAATTTACAAATTGTCATAAAAAGATTGTACATCTGCATTTGTTTTATTGCAGCTTGTTGCTCTGGAAAGGCTAGTAGCTTGAGCTACACGAACAGACAGTGAAGGATTTCTATTCATAAATGACAGAAACTATTCCTCGCCAACCATCTTATTCTCGTCCCAAATAGCAAGTCGTTTCAAATTATATTTATTTGTAAGTTCAAAAGCTAACTTCCGTATCTCTTTAGGACAAAGACCAAATTTTTTTCCAAGAAACGTTTTATTGTGGCTCCATCACATTTACGAATGTATCGTAACAAAGACATTCGATTAATTTGGTGATTTTTCGCAGCTCTCCGTAATGAAATCTCGCGTATCACTTCTACAAAAGCGTCTTCATATTTTCTTAGGCCACACTGTCCCCTTTATGTCTTCCTCAGGCATTTTCTGGGCATTATAAAGAAAAAAGAACAAATTTTACTTGTGTCACAACCGTACCCAACGCACTCTTTTGCATAAAAACAATAGCCATGACAATACAAAATAATATACATTCAAAGTAATCACTGCTATTTCATTATTAAAGTCTAAATTATAACGAGGAAAAACATTCATTACTCTATCTGTACACATTTAATAACAATTATTAAAAGAAACTGAATAAAAATACTTACTTTTGACTGTCAAAATGTAATAACGGCCTCTGCTGGCGTTAATGCCGTGCTATGACTGATGGTATACTGTGAAACATGTTCAGACAGGCAAGCTGATCCTTTCCCCCTTACACCCAAAACGGTATTCCTTATGGTTTCGCTAATATGGCGACTGTCACAACCGTACCCAGTATCCCCTACAGTTTATTGTTGCGGTTACTGCAGTTTACCTGGCTACGGCAGTGCTAGGTATATGACCAAGTTAGGTGATCCCCTACACTCTTAAATCAAAAGAGTGAAATTCACTCCTATAGGAGAAGTGCATTTTCGGCATAGGAAAGGAGTGGAAATTAACTCAGACTGAGTTAAAACCGCTCGTTTTAATAGTGTAGGACGCAGATTGTTTTCTTTTATTTCTTTTACCCACTCCGAAAATGAGTGAAATTCACTCCTATAGGAGAAGTGCATTTTCGGCATGGAAAGGAGTGGAAATTAACTCAGACTGAGTTAAAACCGCTCGTTTGATTTAAGAGTGTAGTGTCGAGTTACCAAGCATGCCTTATTTTATAGACCCACATATATGAAATGAAGAGTTAAGGGAACCTGGCGTCATCTGCACTGAAAAAAAAAATTAGTAACCATTACCAAATTTGAGTAACCAGTACCAAATTATTTGGTCGTATATGAGTTTAGTAGGTATTTTGTACACGTTACCAAATGATTTGGTAACGAAAATTTGGTACCAGCTACTATGTAATTTTGTAGCTATTACTAAATAAATTTGGTAACTATCACAATGTATTTGGTTTTCGTTACTAAATATTTAGTAAACCGTACCAAACAAGAAAAGTATACTTGCTATTAATTACCAAACATTTGTTTTCAAGGACCAAAAATTTGGTCGAATTTACCAAATGAACTAAAAGTATTAGGTATATATTACCAAATATATATTATCGAATACCAAATATTTGGTAAAAATTACCAAAACCAATTAAAATAATTGGTTATGTTAACAAATATTTTTTATCTAGTATCAAATATTTGGTGAGATTTACCAAACGATTTTAACGCACATGTTATATTCTACCAAATATTTGTTGTCAAGTACCAATTATTTACTATACAGAACCAAACGAATTTGTTATATATTGCCAAATATTTAATCAAGTTAAAACGGGCCACATTAATATAGATTGCTTAAAAACCCGTAATGAAGTAATTAAAATGGATGTTAAAACAGAGCTTTAAATTACCTTGAAAACAAGGTGTAGTCTAGTTGGACATCCGTCATAATATCTATAGGTACCTTCCAGCCCAATACACTAGGCAGTGTTAGCCTACTCATGACTGCCTAGTGTGTTGGGCTCAAAGGTGCCTATAAATATTATGACTAAGTCTAACTGAACTATATCTTGTTTTTAAAGTAATTTAAAGCTGTGTTTTCCATCCTATTTGAATTACTTCATTTCTGGTTTTTAAGCAATCAATTTTAAAAATGGGCAATTTTTTGGTACCTGCAGCAAAAATTGTAAAAGTAGTTATTTAAACTAAATTTAGGTTTTGCATGTTATAAAAATAAAGCATCATAAAACTGGCTTCCTATTTTGTTTCGATTGAGTTTATTAAGCTGGTGACGATACTTACCCAAAATAGCATCCATGACTCAGTAAAAACTCGTGAAACTATATGAAGTTAGTTTTAAATTAAAGGGCAACATATGACAAATTTAAATTTTTAAATATGAACTTTAAAACACATTTTTTACTATAATTATCAGTCACTCATTAGCGCTGGAAAAACTAAAACAAAAACCCAGAAAGTTCAAAAGAGTATTTATTTCAGACATAATAAAGATACTAAAGGACAAAGATACTAAAACAAAGGTCAAACGTCCAGAAAAGTATTTATTTCAAAGATATAAAAACAAAGATACTAAAAGAAATGTCTTTCATAAAAATACATTTTTTTTAAATTAGACATTTGACCTGAAATATTGACCTTGGTACCAATTCAGCACATAAATCAGGCGTTAAGGACTTAAGAGACTCTTCATCCACATATTCATCTAAAAGCAAAACAACAACAAAAATCAGTTTCGATTTCATAATATACAATGTAAAAATTAAATATAATTTTAATCTTGATTCATTGTTATCTTTAGTAAACTCTATGAAAATTTTTAATATAAAAAAATAATAAAGCTGTTCAAAAATATAATCATCAAAAGCATCTTAAAAACTGAAGTATATAATAATTAAGTTTAAATAAAACACAAAATTGCTTTTGTCAAATTATAGGTAAATTGACTATTTTTATGCAATAATTAAGTACAATTTGCAAAAATTAAATTTCGTAAGAGTCACAAAATCGTTGAATTCCAACACAAGCGAAAATGTTTTTGTTTAGGAAATTCATATTAAAATTAAATTGTAGTCTGACTATTTTTTCAACCCTGGCAATATAAAATTTAAAAGAAATAAAATTTTACATTAAAAGGATTTAATATATTAGAATTTTCAAATGCCAAATATTACAGACAGGGAAATGTATAAAGAGTAGAATAATACATAAATTAAACATCAATAAATTCTTAAAAATTTAAAACGGAACTGCATACCTGCCAACATTCCTTTAGAGGCATGTCCGTAGTCTCTTTGGCGGGGGGGGGGGGGGGACGATTATTTACCAATTATATTGCGATTATTTCCCAATCACTCAAAAATTTCGATTGCCGGTTATTCTTATTTTCAATCGGCCGATCGATGGAGAAAAAATCAAATACCAAAGTCGGTCATTTTGTGGGAAATCAAACAAAAAAATACGATTTCACCGCAAACCTTTCCGAATTTAAAAACTTCTTTAGTTTCAATTCAAAACACAATGAAATTCACTCAGCAACAAAAAAATTCCAAAGTAGCGGGCCTTGGCGCCACGGATCGTAATTTTTTTAATTAACAAAGTACCTAAAATTTGGTTGACTTATCTATCCTGAAGTAAAAAAGAAACAAAACCCTGATCATACAACGATTACGCTGCGAACCAGTAAATATTGCGAGGAGTTGTGGTTTGGTTAAGCGATTTTTTTCAGAGAGAAAATTAAAAAAAAAAAATAACGAGATCCTACTGCGATTACGTTTACTACTGTAACTAGCAAATATTACTAGGTGAAGCGGCTGGTTGAAAAATCTGATCACAAGAAGAACTTTAAAAAGAACACTAACCTTCTGCGATTACGCGGCTACTTAGCAAATGTTACAAGTCGCCGTGGGTAGGTTTACTTTCCGCACGAATAAGAAAAATACTTTGATCCGCATTAGGCATTTTATTTCCGCAAATGAAATATACATCGTTTAGATTTTTAAAAAAAAATCCCATTAAAATCATCAGCCTTGTTTTTCTAGGCCGACGATCGATTGATTCATTAAATGCTAAAAAATAACTAATACCAAGGCGAAACAAATCTCCAAAATAAATTTTGTATTTTTGATCAAAGCTTATCCGTAGTTTTGACTGTTTTTCCGTAACTCCGTAGTTTGATAACCTCGTCCGTAGAAACTACGGACAATCCGTAGTAGTTGGCAGGTATGCGGAAGTAACCGAACAAAAGGAAAAAATACGACACACGCCGACTTTAAACCTATTGGCGTATTAAAAATATATATAACTATAATAATATATTTAAAAATAGGTACATTGAGATAAAACAATCAATAGCAAACTATAAATATAACAAATGATTATGAAAATGGAAATCTGAAAATATAAGAAACTGGCTGTGTTAAAGCTCCTGAAGGAGGCTAGAAATAGGCAGCCGGAAACGTTACCTTACCTTACCTTACCTTACCAAATGATAAGTAACACACTCTTTACGTTTCGAAGCACATGGAAAGTAGTGTACAGAGTTTTTCTGATGTGACTAACTTAAAATTAGAAAAGTTAAAAATATATTTAGCTAATATAAGCTACACATTTCAGTATTTTACCTAAATATACACATTATAAAACACAATAAATTATCTCTTACCTTGAAACTTTTGTATGATAGAAAATCCCCAAGCTTTTAGTAAATTCGCACACCCTGCGTCCGCCATTGTAAATGTTTATTGCCGCAAAACACCCACACTCTAAAAAAAAATTCCTTCAATTCACGGAAAAAGTCTGTGCAGCACTGCTACCGGAATGTTTCCGTGAATTGAAGGAACACTTTTGTCCGTTAAAAGAAGGTAATATTCCGTTTTTTTTCAGATAGATCCGTTATGTTGATTTTCCGTAAAAAAACGAAAATTTTATGCATTTTGAAGAAATATTCGTTGTTTATTTTCCATTAATAAAAGAAAAATTTATGTATTTTGAATAAGTATTCCTTGTTTATTTTCCGTTAAAATACGAAAATTTTAAGTATTTTGAAGAAATAGTCCTTGTTTTTATTTTCTGTTAAAAAACGATTTTTTTAAATGAAATTTCAAGAAACTCGGTTTATTTGTTTGCTTTCCTAAAGTAATTTTTTTTATTAAATTGTCAAAAAAGCCAATTAAATAAAAAAAATACTTCACAATTTAAATATTATAAGAACTAGACATGTTTCTTCAAATATATATGATAATTAGATCAAACAACAATTTTAACACTAAAACTAAATAATTATGTCAACAAATTATGTTAATAGATCATGTTAAGTAACGATGCAATATTGATTAGATGTTTTATATCTAAATTTGAAACTGAAAAGTAAGTGGCAAAAAATTGATATATTTTAATTCTATGTTAGACTTGCTTGTTTTACAATATTGATTAAATATCTACAGAGTTTCAAAACATATCTTTATTTACAGCAATAAATGGAAGAAAAGCTAGCAGTTCTATATTAATAAAATCAGAGGAAAAAGTTAATTTTAACCAAAAAAACATAAAATGTTTATTTCGGGCTTATAGCTCAAAAAAAGTTATATTTTGGGTTAAACAGATTCTTTTCAAACAAAAAGAATTATGAAAGTACTCATTAAAAATACTACATTTTTTTAAAACATTGAGAAACAGTTGAGATATCGTGAATAACTACACTGTAAAATAGTAATGTGTCCTGTTGCACCCAAAGTTTTTAGCCAATTGGCTGTTATATAAAAAAGGCAATTCTCGGATGAGGTTCACTCATGTAAGGTAATCCAAGTAAGATGAGGGTATACACCGATCACGAAGCAGAGAAAAACACATGTAACACACGCACAAATTTCAGAGACGGCACAACATCAGATGAAAGGATGGGGAATCCGGCAGGAGTTCACCTAGGACAGGGACCAGGGAGGACCACTGGTAACTCCACAAGAGAGAGGGGGGACTAGGTGGAAATCTGGCAGCGATTCACCTTGGGCAATTCGGCCAGGGACCTGCCAGCAGGGACAGGCAGCTCACAAAGTAATCAAACAGCATATCTAGAAAGTTTTAAGATAATATTGAATATATAAAAACAGATCTAATGCAATAATCTATTTAATATTTGAATTTAGTTAAGTTTGAATTATTGTCGCACTAGAGCTACACGAGGGCTATTACCGACGGGCGAGTGTGTAAAGTAATAAATTGAGCATTTTTTTATTATCTAGAATACTCATAAGATATTAAATATTACATTATATACACATTTATTCACATGTGAAAGGTTTTTTAAACACATATCGAGGACGATTTCCAACTCGTTGAAATGCTGGCTGAATTGGCAGAGCCAACCAATCTTTTTTGTCCACTAGGCATCGTTCTTCTTTTTAGGGAAATGTGAATACATATCCTTTATCGTCCCTGCTTTCTTAAACCATAATTTGAAAACTTGGAATATATTTTTGAACTTAATTTGTAAACATTACAAAAAATTGCAATTTTTTTATTTTATCGAAGTTGACACTTTTTTGGAATTGTCTTATAACTAATAACATAGAGTTCCCTACACTATTTCTGATAAAAACTATTTGAGTTTGAAATAATAATAGAGTATTTTGTAAATTTTTTATTTAAAAATTAAATAGAAACTAAATATAATTACAAAATTATCTGGTTGGTGATAGGTATTAATGAATTGTAGGATTATAAAATAAAATACATGCTAAACTAAACGATAGAACGACATTTAGGATTATCATTTAAATGAAGTAATAGTTTACACATTAATAAAATACTCCAGTTAATGATGCGATTTTGTTTAAGAAAACGGAAAAACACATAAACCTGCACCTTACATAAGCGTGTTCTTACGCCATACCTAGACTTACTTATTCTTTCCTACACGAAAATCTTTCGTGTTCAGCCTTATTCGTATAAAATTAAGTCCACCTCTTTAAAGGCTCTGGCAACCATCTTCTGTGGAAAGGGAACACAACAACAATAACTGTATATTTTATTTTATCCTAACTTTTTTTTGTAGTTTGGGTGTCCTATTATTCGACAAATTTTAAAGTAAATTGTTATTCTTAAGTTTTTTTTTACAAAACTATACAATTAAAATGTAATAGACTTTAAAATTTTTATTTAAAAAGGAGTCAAACAGATATGACATTTTCTGCACCCTTTAATTAACTTTCAAAAACAATTAAAATATAATGAAACTGTATTTTGGACCACTTTTGTTTAGTTTTTGACTGAAGCTCTTCAGAACAAATATGGTGAAAGTTTAGAAAAAGATTGCGAAAAATAACTGCCAAAAAGCAAAATTGTCATAAATTGTTAGTCTAATTAATTCACTTAAGTACCCCTTTTCCCAGGTAGCTAATTAGTTACACCTGAATGAAACAAACCAATTGAAAAAGAAAATACTTCAATATGTTATTCAGAACTAATCAAAAGCTAAGCACCTTATTTTGAAACTAGGTAACCCTTCTGCAACCGTATTTGAAACTGAAAATGCTCGGTAAGTGCTTCATTGAAGTATTTTAAGGTTTGGGTTTGAAAAAGTTTGAAGTAATGAGATTCGAACACAGTCGGATTTAATAATTTCACCAATGTATATATATATATATATATATATATATATACATATACACACACACACATATACACACACATGCATACACACACACACACACACACACACACAACACACACATATATATATTTGCAAAAGTACTTTACATGAAAAATTACTTTACAAGAAAAATTACCAAGAATATATAGATAAAAGAAAACCAAAAAATATATGGAAAACCAAAGAGTTACCTCTTTTCATCGGGGAGGCCGAGAGCAACATCTTTGGCAAGCAGGCGTTTCTGATGACCAAGCGTATAAAGATATCCAAAACTTAGTCAGGCCCCCGACGCCTGCGTGGGTTGGAATGAAAAGCTAATGCAACATAAACATACATGATAAAAAAAAAAGCAAAACAGTTGCCAAAAATAAAAAAAGAAACAAACAGAAAAACTTTGGAATCAAACTAAGCACAAACACAAGCATTATAGAAAAACATTACGAAGATCGAATACGGTCTTCGAATGCATCAACAACAGAAGCAACCAAACCAGTGGGAAAACCATTAGTTTTAAGTTTGCGCCTCAGATTCTCAACCTCATTAACTTTACCTTCCCTGTAGTTGCAAATTCTCTCAATTCTAGAAAGATAAGAACTAATAATATTCCGAAAAACACGAAAACTGATGTTCGAACCCCAATAAGTCAAAGAAATAACATCGAAATAGAAATCTGTTCTTTTATCATAAATTTTAACATCATAATGTATATTATTATTTTCTCTCTTATTAATTGAAATATCCAAATCCAGAAAGTTTACTTTTGTACGACAAGAACTGGTCTTTTTAAGTCTTAATTCTTCGGGATAGATATCTTTCCAAATAGTATCAAAATTCTCAGCATTGAAAACACACAAATCGTCAATATACCGCACTGCTCGAATCCCAAGAACTTTAAAAGCTCTAATTTCAAAGAAATATAGATAAATATTAGCAAAAGAGCTACAATAATTACTACCCATTGGAATGCCCTTATTCTGTAAATAATAAAATCTTCCATTAAACAAAACATTGTTAAAAACACAGAACCTGATCAAAGTATCCCACTCATCTCTACTGCAACCCAATAAACCCTGAAATTCCTCAAAAACACAACCAAACACTTCTAAAATATTACGGTGCGGAATATTAGTGAAAAGATTTTCAAAGTCATAAGTGTCTAAATTACCTATAACAGTATCACTATTTTTGAGATAATTGATGACACCTTGGCTATTAGAAATAATAAAGTTATCATCTCTGTTAATAAGATGATCAATAATAACTTTTAAATAGTCCTGTAACTTAATTGATGCTTTTTGGCTGTAAGAATTGGTACCACAAGTGATGTAACGAAAACCAATAGGATTTTTGTGAAATTTGACAGTGATAAAAAGATAAGGGAAATTAAAAGTATCTGTTTTCATTTTTAGAAGTCTGTAATAGGCAGTAATTTTCTTCTTGAAAATATCAATGGAACCATTAAGTTTAATGAAGGTGTCATTATGCAAGTATTCACTGTTTAATAAATCATAATATAGCTTTTTACATATGATGGCAAAATTATTATTAGCCTTATCGGCCTTAGTAATAACAAATAAATCCTGTAATTTATTGATTTCGCCAATGATATCTTTTTGAAAAAACTCGCCATTAGAATCATATTCTTTAATATGTTTAATTTCATTCTTTAATTTAACTTTAAAAACGTTGATAAAATTAACAATCCACTGTAAAAAACCTTCAAAAGGATAACAATATTTATATGAAAGTTTTAAGCAAAACAAATTAATCTCCTTAGTCACCTGTTCTACAATATAGCGGAAATTTGGTCTATATCGAGGTCTAATATTTGTGCCTTTCTTCATAATTCCTCTAAGATAAGCATTATGAACTATATCTAAGTCCCCCGTGACAACATGTCCCAAATTAGCATCAATGAATTTACCATAATTGTGTCGCTGTAATTATCGAGGAGACATTTTTTACTTATATCATTATAATTAAACACCATCTTGCCAATAGTTTTTTTATATATATTGTATATATATATATATGTATGTATGTATGTATGTATGTATGTATGTATGTATGTATGTATGTATGTATGTATGTAAGTAAGTAAGAAAGTATGTATGTATGTATGTATGTATGTATGTATGTATGTATGTATGTTTGTATGTATGTATGTATGTATGTATGTATGTATGTATGTATGTATGTATGTATGTATGTATGTATGTATGTATGTATGTATGTATGTATGTATGTATGTATGTATGTATGTATGTATGTATGTATATATATATATATATATATATATATATATATATATATATATATATATATATATATATATATATATATATATATATATATATATATATATATATATATATATATATATATTATATATATATATATATATATATATATATATATATATATATATATATATATAATATATATATAGTTTTCAATGAACAAATGTTTATTGTTGTATGCAGATATGGGTAGGATAGAATAGTAGATTTCTATCCCTATACTAGTCTTATTTTTGATTCATTTCAATCCGAATTCACGGATTAGTGTGGTTGAAACGTTATCAGACTCTCCTAATGACGTGTGCTACTACTCATTAACAAGGAAGGGATCAGGTAACAGCTTAATAAGCAAAGCTCCCTCGATTTCAACGTGAACAGCCGGAATAAGATCATTTTTAGGTTGGCCCAATTACTTAAAATGTCGCGAATACAAATAAAATCAATTTGTGGAAAGATTATCGCTAATTACAGCATTGTTTATTTTGAGTCAAATGCACAAAGGGAGTCGGTATTTGCTTTTCTGTTGATTAACTCCTTAAATTGCCCCCTAAACGCGAACGCCCGGTTGGCTAGGGACTACTCTAACATTTGGCTCATTTGGCGTCGTATAGTGGTAAGTAGACATACAAATCAATTAAAGGGTTTAAAAAGCTATAATAACAAGATTTGTTCAAGAGTATTTTTTCTGCAGTTTTCAAAAGTGTTTTCTAAACAGAGATACCAAATCCAAAATAAATCTGTAAAATACATTAAAACTTTAAACTTGTATGTAAACACTGAAATATTAAAACTGTGGACCTATGTTTAAAGAATTTATTTAAATTTAGTTTACTGCAACGTACAATTAATTCTTAATTTAAAAATAAGGTTTTTCATGACAATTGATGATTTTAGTTCAGCTACCACCACGTTATCGTCAAGCACAAAACTTAATTGTAATATACCCTCCTGACTCCCCATCAAAGCACACATATATACTACACATATATTCTTTGTTTAAACATATTTTCAAGCAAATGTTTAAAAGTATGTTTTACAAGGAATTAGTAAAAAAATATTTTTTTATATTTGACGAATGATACATAAATTGTAATGTATGTTGAGGTTTCAAGAAGTCCTAAAAATTATTTTTTGTGTGCTATGAATGCACAAACAAGCTTTAATTAATTGTATATTCCTACGTTTTTTAAATACAAAATGTCTTTAAAATGAACTGGCGAAAAACGTTGTTTCAAGGCCTCCGAAATCGTGCTTGATCCACGTTCTACTACATTTTTTATACAAATGAACAGCTGGTACCTGCAATCAAAGGCTGAAACGTGATTTTTAGTTTTTTTTCTTTCAATTCTTTTCAGCTCTTTAGGATTAAAACAAATAGTGCAGTAACATGAACTTAAAACAGAACATCCCTTGAATTGTGAATGTCAGGTCTCTAAAGGTTAAACATATTTTGGTCTAAGGTCATAATTCCAAGTTTGTCAAACAAATACAACGATTTGTTTGGAAATCCGGCTTTGTACTTTGCATAATTTAGATGTTATGCCTTGGGTTTCGAGAGGAATTTAATTCATAGTTTGATTGAAACTTTTTTCACTTTTATTTGATAATCATTTGCTTAAGTGGTGTTTCATAATAATGTTTAATAAAAAGTGGATTATACCATGATTTGTTGTTTTTATATTACTTTGTACAGTTGTTTTAAAAAGTTTGCAGAGAAAAAAATAAAATTTTTATTCTGACATAAAATAATATTTTGGTGCTAGTTGTTTTTTTGGCTATTTTTATACAAACTAATTACATCACTCTTTAAGCAATGTCCTTGTTTAAAAAATTAAAGTTAATTGTTAAAGAAATATAACATATATTTCCCAAATTTTCTAACGTCAAATGCAAAAATACTTAATTATAATACAATAACATTCAATTAGCTTTGCAAAATATAAATGTATAAACGTGAAGAAAGGGAGTGAAAAGTAAAAAAAAAACATAAACGAAATGAATTGCACTTCACAGGTGTTTAAATATTTTAATATTAAAGGAGAATATTAAAGCCCGTTTGAAGAGTTTGTAAATAAAGTTTAAAGTTCAAAGGAATGCTCGGAACAATAAGAAATAGAAAAAAATTAATAACAAATAAATTCATATCCTAATATCAAGTAGTCAAAAAAGTTTTTTGCCCTTATTTTCAATTGATGTAATAAGCACGATTTGTTAAATACATTCCTACGAGACATTTACTTTACATTTTAATATGTGAACATCATGAAATGAATTTCGTTGTAACTCTCCGATATTGGTTTCCCTAGAGAGACGGAATATATGAGATGTATAATCAAATTTATCAACGTCTCGAGAAACAGAGTTATCATTTATCAATAGTTTCTAGCTAGATTTATCAGCGACTTTGCTAACGCCAGCGGTAACAGTATCCCCAAAACTAGCTTTATTGAAACAATACTGGATGTAGAAATAGTAGCGCAGTAACTTTGTTAAAGAGGGTATGATTGTAATTTTCTAAATATATTTTATTGTTCCTTTTGTATTTCAATTACAATTTTTATAGTAATATAAATAACGCAATTATTAACCGCCTCAATGAACTAAAGGTAGGAGGACACTAGGGACTTGTCCCAATATTCGGTTTCGGCTTGTCTGTTTTTTGAAACATTATTTATGATTGTATAAATACAGTCCATTTTTACTGAAATCAGTATGACACAATATTTATTATTTATCATTACTTTTCGAAAGTACTAAGTAAAAAGTTAAAACTCTATATGATGATGTTTACTCAAACTGATGTTCACCCATGAAGCAAAAGTCTCAAGCAAAATTGGCCAACTGCTTTTCCGAATTTTCCAGATATATATGGTTTCAAAACGGACACAGCGGAGTCATAATCGAACTTCGTATAGTCCACTTTATGATCAAGCCATGATTTAAGAAAGCAATAACTTCTAAATTAAGCTGATCTTCTTTGTTCTGATTTACATAAAGGAACAGAATACTTCTTGTGGCCACTCCGTACTTACCTGATCTACATTCACAAAGGTTTTCTACCTAGACCAATCGCTTGGCATTTGTACAACATAGGACACACCCACCTTTTCTGCGGTATTGTTCTCAAAATATTTTAATAAGAACCACTTTTAATTTAGCACCTTAAGTCTTTATATTTTAGCTATATCTCTACAGTAACTACAATAACATTAAAATAAAATGAAGCAAAAACATAAAAATATTGAATGAAACCTGCTAAATGATTATAATAGAAATCATAAGCTTCGATCAAGTATCCCTAAGTGATTTCGTAACGTATTCCTAGTTGTATTTTTATTACATAACTAGCAAATTTATACCCGTTCTTCGCACGGATTTGAAAAATATCAAATCGTTCCAAATATGTGTACCATATAACCTGTTACAGGATCATAAACATATGTTATTGTTCCCGCTCGTTATAAAGTATAAAATCCCGTTTCATTGCCTTAAAATTTCAAAATGAAAAATACGCTATAAAATGCACTCATAAATGTCATCACAATTCCCTCATAAATACATAAAACCTTTTAGCTCATTTATCGTGTTTTGAAAAATAATTTGGCGAGAAAATAGATATAGCTACAAACACACCCATTACACAGCTCTAACACAATGACTTTCAAATAATCGACCAGCTTATAAACTATTTATATAAGAAATTGTCCATTTGGCGAGTTTTAGTTAATAATTTGGCGAGTTTGGCAACGTATTTGGAGAAAAAAATGACATAAAACACTAATATTCAGCTCTAGTGCGATGGCCTTTATTAACCACCATAGTTCAGTAATAGCTTAACTATACATTTATTGCTTAAATATGCATACATGCAGTCAACAGAAAAATCAATGAACAAATTCCCAAATAAACCTACGATAAAATCCGGGAATGGAGACTGGCGGAATTACGTCACTTGAAACATGTCAATTATTTTTCAAATAATGAATTTAGTTTCTGAAGGTAATGGCAAAATAATAAAATAAACATTTTCAAGTTTAAATGTTTTCGTTAAAAGTTTTATTTAATTTTTTCAGCCGATGGCATCAGGAAAGTAAAAAAATATCGGTTTTGAGCCTAAGTGGTGTAGTTTTTTCAGAAAATTCGAATTTTCTCTAAAAATAGAACATTTTGAAACCTGAAAGTTCAAAATTCATAATCTAAGCATGAACTACGCATTTGTGCCAAGTTACGAGTCAAACAGATGCCTAATTTAAGAGTCTATAAAACACATACATACACACAAAACTTCATTTTTATTATTATAGATTCTAAAATACAGCCATTTAAAAATATATAGCGGCAGTAATATAACAATCTTATAGTTCAAAAGTATACAATTTATATGGTCAATTAAGAAATTATCAACTTTAAACAAAAAAAATATAAAGTTGGAGTTTACTGCAGCAAAAAATTACTTTTGAAGCATGGAAATGTATATTGTCTAATATTTTTTAAAAAGCGCAACGCTTCGATTGTTATTTTCATAATGTGATCAACTAGGTAAAAGAAAAAAAATTATACCACTTCGAACTTGTAAAACTTTTTTTGAATTAGATTAAAAGATGCATTGGGTCAAGTATCCTTATGGGTCAAAGTATTCCTTGTCCCCTATCTAAAAGAAAACCATGGTTCAGTTTCGATACTTTTTCAACTTATTAGAATTTATGCAACTTTCATTTTTTAATATTAAGGTAGTCTCATGACACTTGGTCTTATGGGAGACTTGATCCCTGGAAAAAACACATAAGATATGCATATGAAAGTCTGAAATTCACAAATTATCTAGTTATAATACAATTTATATGGTCACAATTAAGAAATTATCAGCTTTAAACAAAAAAATATATAAAGTTGGAGTTTACTGCAGCAAAAAATTACTTTTGAAGCATGGAAATGTATATTGTCTAATATTTTTTAAAAAGCGCAACGCTTCGATTGTTATTTTCATAATGTGATCAACTAGGTAAAAGAAAAAAAATTATACCACTTCGAACTTGTAAAACTTTTTTTGAATTAGGTTAAAAGATGCATTGGGTCAAGTATCCTTATGGGTCAAAGTATTCCTTGTCCCCCTATCTAAAAGAAAACCATGGTTCAGTTTCGATACTTTTTCAACTTATTAGAATTTATGCAACTTTCATTTTTTAATATTAAGGTAGTCTCATGACACTTGGTCTTATGGGAGTCTTGATCCCTGGAAAAAACACATAAGATATGCATATGAAATTCTGAAATTCACAAATTATCTAGTTATAAACGACCATATGTTTCGGTGTTGCGTGAAACTTCCTATTAAATATCTATTTTATATTACTTATATTTTCTAAACTTGACAAAATTCTGCATCTAATATTCTGAAACTCACAGCACTGATATAAAATGATTCCTTATCAATAATACCAACCACAAAAAAAATCCACCCTCAACTCCTATTTATCTAGTTATAAAAGAATATCTGTTTTGCTGGAGTCAATCTTCCTTTGCGATTTCTATTTTATGTTACTTATATTTTATAAACGAAACAATATTATTAATGATTTTAATGTTATAAACTTACACTGCTTCCAGCATGACATAATGTATTTAAAAAGTGAAGATTATTATTTTTCTTTGATTTGACAGCTCTTCTTCCAACAGATGAAAATGAGGGGCACACGATTCCAGTTGAATGGGACTTTTTATTTGTGTTTAATTGTTGTCAAACTTTTATAAATGTTATTTCAGAGAAAAACAATCCTCGACCGACAATACTGTAGAACTTTCAATTCTTAGAACTTAACAACAGCCACTACATTTCAACTGTCACACAAATTCCCATCGTTTGACTCATTTTCGTTTTACTTTCAGGCTTCTGTTTCAAGAACCAAAGCTCTCTTAAACAGGTGAGAGTTGATATATTTTTACAATTTTGAAAAAATTCAAGTTTCACTTATAAACTATTCTTTATAAAATACAATATAGGAAGATACGTGATAAATCCAAAGTTGGTTTCCATTGATAAATTCCAAAGTTGGTTTCCATTAAAAAATTCCAAAGTTGGTTTCCATTGATAAATTCCAAAGTGAAGTTTAAATGTTATAACTCTGAAAAGGTAGCTTATTTAAGGAGAGTTTGCGGGTACTATGTGAGCTTTAATAGTTACTAAAATATTTCTTAGGAAATTTGTTTTCTTGCAAAATAAAAATTAAAACATAAAAAAAGGATCAGGTCACTCGAGTCTCCTCTGTTAAACGTATTTTTAGTTGACATCCAAACCTGTTGTTTTACAATTTCTGACAAATTAGTTTTTTTATTTAATATCTAAATATATGTAAAATATATATTATAAACTTTGAAATAATTAATAAAAATAGTTTTTCTTTCACAATCAGTTACTTACGACAACAATACTTTAATAAGGAAATTATATCTGTTAGTTATGGTAATTGTGAAACTTAAAAATGGAAATAAAATGTAATGTTAACTATTTTAAATTAAAAATTTTTGGAAATCAATATAGCTGTTTTCTAATGTTTTTGAAGAAGAAAACTCAAATCTTATTTAACTCACAAAAGCAATGTAAAGGTTTTTTTATTGCCTCGGAACAGTAAGAATGAAAAACAATGAAAATTATTTCCTTCATTATCTCAAAGGTATTATTCGAAGAAACCATAGATTTAAATTTAGAGACAGGAATAAATTTGAAAATATACGTTTCAATATGAAATATGTAATAATTTTGAGTAATTAGAAACCCAATTTCAAGTAACTATGAGATACCTTATAAAGTCTTCACACTTTCCTTCGACGATAAAATAAATGAGAATCAAATTGAAATGTTTCCTATTTACGAAACAGTGAAGGGAGCAAAAATAAAAGATTAACAAAGTAAATGTCATTTGAATAAATTGTTCTCAAACTCTTTGTGTTTATCGGAGGATAAATACCAAAAGGTCATTTATTGATAACAAATTGCTCTTAATGGTTTCTTTAAAACTAAAGTTTAAATGTTCTGTACCTTATTTAAAAGGATTTTGAGTGCACTATTTTTTAAAAATAACTATTAAAAAGTGTATTTTTTTTTAAAAAGTGTCATAATTAAATTATTGATTAGGTGTAACTATAAAATTTTGTCATAAAAATTATGATTAATTTTATGCTTCTGTGATTAAAACTAGTATATAAGTTATATTATTAAAAATTACCGAAGCCGTTTTTTTAGATCGTTTTGTCTAGACGTTTATAAGGCTTGTAACAAAATAATTAATACTCAATGTTAAAAATAGGGTTTCATTTTAAATATAACCAGGCTAACTTAAGCAATGTTCAACGCCAAGTTCAATTATGCATTTCGAACTCATGCTTTATTTTATTATTTAAAGGTGTGGGTAATATTCAAAAACTGGATTAACAAATAACTATTAAAAAAAACTTTAATTAAAAATACACCTGATAAAAATGAGATATAAGTGATGTTAAACAAATGTTAAATATTAAACAAAAACTTTCTCTTATTTTTTTATATTTTAATAATGATTAGCTTCACTTTCGAATATGCAGAAATACCAAAAAAGTTATTTTCGTTTACTGCTATTTTAACGAATGCGTAAACAATAATGATGACACAATTTCATTTCTTTTATGCATTTTTAATCGAGTGAATTTAATTTTAAAATCTTCTTTTAGAGAAATAATTATTCTCGCTTGATTAGAAAATAATGAATATCATCCAAGCATCAACTGAATTCGAGACATTCTAGAAGTTAAATAATTGCTACCATGCATTTGTTTTTAATCAATGATTTCCTAATTATTAAGATGATTATTTTTTAGATGCATTCTTATCGAATTCTCACAGTGTTCTATCTCAATTTGGAAAGTTAAGAAAACGGAAATCCTGCAGTCCTTGATGTAAAAATAATGTGGACTTTCAGAAGATAAGAATAACCAACGAACCAAACCAAATTTATAGCCAAAACTAATAAATATGAGCTTGATTAATTGCAAAATATCGCATTTCCGTGAAACACATTTTTTATAGCGAGGTAGAAATCGTTATTGATGGGATGTCAAAATAATAGTTGTCGTTATTAAACTTTTAAACCATTGATGCAGATAACGGTCATTAAAAACCTACATTTTTGCTTGTTTCCGATAGGATGCTGAAAAGATGTTATTTGTTGCACGAGTTTGGTTTATTGAAAAAAAAACGTATTAAATAAGATGTTTTTAATCATGACAATTTTTAGCAAATTATGTTTTATCTTAAAGTGTTTGGGCTTGTAGCGTTTTTGTATGATTTTTTTGTCATTTAATGATTTGAATATAAGTTTTACACTTCAAAATTTTGTAATTAGAAGCATCTTGTTTGTGTTATTTTTCGAGATGTTTTATTTCTGTGGAAAATATAATGCAAACTCAAATGATTAGAACACAAAATAAATAATCATAGTGTTTAAGAGAACATATCTGTCATGTATAAGGAGCTGGTGCACGTTAAATCTGCTAGTCGTGTGTACTATTTAAATTGCATTGGATACTAGCTCACGTTTTGTCTTTGTTACTTGAATGGGTCTTAAAACTATGAGACATGTATTTTCATTGTTTTAGTTCGATAGTTATATGTTAGAAACGTTCCTGAATACCCTTTAATTCATTTTTGTCTAGGTAGTGCCAAACTACAACCAAGACGGATACTTTCAAATTTATCCAAAAAATACTTTTATCTGCGATATAAATTCCTCCTTAGCAAATGACTAATCGAAACTTCCAAATAAAAAAGCACCACTCTCGTGAAGAAAGAAATCAATTACGGAAACAGCTTGGAAAACAAGTTGCCACTGATCGAAATCGCCCGCAAAAAAGAAGAAAAATGTTCTAAACAAAAATCCCTCATACGTAAAATGTTTCTTGCATTTATCTCTGCATAGCCATTTATCAATTTTCCACATGGTTTAGGGGACTCGTCTTCAAACAGTGGGATTTTAAATCATTCCAAGTGAAAACATCTGCCTCCCCAAAAAGTTTTTCACTTTTATTAATGGCTGTGTTGATAATTGTTGCAGGAGAAGGAACTTGGAATAATTTCAATATGAAAATGTAGAGTGTTTGCGCCGGCGATCTGATTTCGCAATAGTGTAACTAGCATTTTTTATGCAATAATATATCTATAGACTTAATACGTAAGCTTGCATGAATTTCGAATTAACTTGCAAATAATTGTCCTTTAAAATGTTTAAAATTTGTCAGCAAAAGACCTGAATGTAAGTGATTGGTCAGGTCTTTAAAATCTTCTAAACGTAATAATTTATTTTATTCTTGATATTTTTCGCATGATGCTTCTAAAGACTTTTAGACATTTACAGGTTTTGCTTTGTGAATCCCAAATTACTTTTTAAAAAATATGTTTATTAACATAAAAAAAATACTTTGTACATTGTAAAGGTTAAATAGTTTTAAAAGTATTTCCATATTTTAACTTCCATTTTAGATAAAATTTCAAAAAGCAGGAAACATTGCGTCACTAGTGTTTCCGACTACGTGATTTTTGATGGATTTTTTGCCAACACATGTTTGGAGTGAAATTAAATATTTGGCGCATTTTCTAAATTTAGTTTCCGTGTCTACAGTTTATTCTCCAACAGAAAAATATACAAGTAATAATAAAACACTAAAAGTTTAAGAAAAACTCGTCCGTCTTCATTAATATTAATGTGTTTACTTCTCTCTCTCATTTTAAAATGAAAACAATGTAAGTTACATTTTTTTCAAAGGAATGAATTTAGGTTGAGGACTAATTAAAGTTTTGTGGTGACTCTTTGTGGTGAAAAAGGCTGCTGCTGACTAATCCAATTACAGTTCACCAATTTTGGTGTTTTTAAAAAAGAGTTTTACTCGCGAGGATTCGGGTTAGAGTTTTTTGTCTATTTGTTTGAGTTTTTTGGTGTTGTAATTCATTGTTAGTAGTCAAGCCCCGGGAACGTCGCGGTCATCTTGAAAAATTTAGCCTCCCACGTGAATTTCTAAGTGAATATCATTGTAAGTAAAGAAGTTAAGAACTATTTCTTGTTTACCCTGCATGATATAAAATTAAATCATAATAATTATGCAGCTTGGGTATTGTAGTTCGTTTATATGATAATTTGTTTATACTACTATATGGATTTTTTTAGTTCCCATTTGTTTAAAGCATTTAAATTCTTTCACTTTTTATTTAACATCTTCTCATTAAAATATATTTTAGGCAAGTCTTCTCTATCTTACTTAAAATCGTACATTGTAAAGTTATGTCAGTTTTCTCTTGTATATATATTAAACTGCAATCAACAGTGACTATGCATTAAATGGTGACTTCAAGTTATCTAGAATTGTGCAGTCAAAAATAACAAAAATACATACCAGAAATAGTAATACTAAAATAAATACTAATATGAACTCTGCAAAAGATTATAAAAACAAACTACAGCTGCGCAGTGCACGTATCTAGAGGTTTGGATACGTTTATTATATAATTAATTTATCCAGCATATATATAATTAACTGGAAATTTTGATCGATAAATTTCTAAGTTTCTTTTTTGTTTTCTTACTTATTTAAAGATGAAAACCAGAATTTTGTTAACCGAGAAATCAAATGTTTCAAAAAGAAAAAAGTCAGAACTAACCCGCTTTCCTCTGCACTTGAATACGTATTTTTACAAATATTCTAAACTAAAATAGCATAAATCCTTAACTATAATATATTATAAATACTAAAAAAAAGGTAAGTAGATTATACTAAGCATTACAACGCAATTGTATTTACTAAAATACACGAAATCATTTGCAAAAGACAATTGATTTGAAATTGATAGCATGCATTTAGTTGATGTAGTTAAAACTGAAGCAATTTATTTCCCTTTAAAAGAATTATGCATGTTTAATCATTTTGTTTTATGTTTCAAACTCACTCATACTTAAGAAATAGTTACAATATCTAAAATATAGAGTAATATTTATTGATATTATATACACTCTTAAAACAATCGAGCGGTTTAACTCAGTCTGAGTTAATTTCCACTCCTTTCCGTGCCGAAAATGCACTTCTCCTATAGGATTGAATTTCACTCTTTTTCGGAGTGGGTAAAAGAAATAAAAGAAAACAATCTGCGTCTTACACTCTTAAAACGAGCGGCTTTAACTCAGTCTGAGTTAATTTTCACTCCTTTCCGGTCGAAAAGCCACTTCTCCTATAGGAGTGAATTTCACTCTTTTGTTTTAAGAGTATAGTATGGCTTAAAATATCTTAAATGTAACTTATCAAAAGTAAAGGAAAGACAAACATAAAAAACTCGTTCGCTGCTCATGTATATCAGTAAAGTATTAAACGACTAATTCAAAGTTCAACACAAAGGAAAGTCCCATTCAAAGTTCAGAGATATTAATTGCAGAAAGTACATTCAAAGTTCAAATTATACTTTAACGTTGAAGCAAGGTAATGGGTAATTACCCTAAATATTAGCGTTTTATTAACTACTTCATCAAATTCACGATAAATTGTGATCCTTATGAATATGTTAATATGGTTTAATATGGTTACGTGCTTGTTTAATATGCTTACGAACGGTAAAGTTTTAATAGTAGTTCTGTACCTATTACTTTGAAATAATTTTGGTGCTACTAATTATTGGCTTCATATTTTTGTTTTAAATAAATAAAAAGTTCAATTGAGATTTATTACTTATTGTAGGGGAACTGAGGGGCACAACGGAGTACTGGGTTTTTTTGGTGTCAAGCCTGCTAGAGAACGGCAATAATTAGACCTGCTAAACTAACCTGTTACTACTCAACTACGGCAGCCATGTTAGTCCGTAAGAGGGGCAATGACCGTTCCAATTGATATTGACAATAATTTTTTTAGAATGTATAAAATATAGTGTGTTTTTCATGAATTCATATAAAAAAGGAAGACAATGGATTTTTAAATTTTAAGTTACTGTTAATAATAGAAAAAGAACAAACACAGGTGCGCTACCCTTTAGCAGACTAAATGGTACGAAAACTTGAATGCAGTTTGATTCTGATTTTTTAGATCGTGCAAAGAACGGGCTCTATTTGTTTGTAATTAATGAAAAAATACTTTTTAAAATTACCTATTTCATTTATACTACTATAGTTTACATACCAATTTCTAAAAAATAAATTACATTTCAAACATAAAAAAGTAATTCATATTAGGAAACCATTCTTAATGATATGGCTATAACCATGTCACACGAGTGCCATTCAACATCATTTCTGACGTATCGATTACTAAAAAGAGAAGTATCAGCCTTTTCAACCATGTATACAGACGAAAACTTGATGTGAGGCTTATCGATCACCTTGTATAATGATCTAGAAATCGGAAATTAAGATTGGAAATGAGTTTGAAACTTCATCCGTTGATCATCAGTCTTGTGATTTTTGCTGTTGTTATGAATTTAGCGCACCCGCATGTAGAGTTGAATGGTGATTGGTGGATGGAATAGGTGATTCAGAGGTGCTAATAAAGCCAGACAAGTGATCATGTGCAACTGCAAAATATACGTTAAAATGAGAAAATGTGTCGGAAACATGTCGAAGTGTGGAAATATTTTAAATGTGAAAATATGGAGAAATATGTGATTCATTATAAAAAAAAATATGATTTTAATAAATATTTTGTTGTAAATACTATTTTTGACCAAAGAGATTTTCATTACTAGAATTTATATTTGCAAATTTACTAAGTTATGTTTTTAATAATAAAATACATAAAATATCATTTTTTACATTATTGAAGTTCCAAAGTCATTAATAAGCTTTTTCCATCTTATCATAAAAAATATTACTACAATCAATAAGATAATATGTATAAAATTCTAGCATTAAGTTCATGACATAGCCAATAATTTTTCGTTTGGTCTAGGAGTTGTTTTTAATTTTTTATTCTGCAATAAAAAATAAAAAAAGATTGTTTAATGATACTCAGACCTAAAGCAAAGCTTAATTTCTTTTATTACTTTCATAAACCGAATTTCTTTAAATATCTATATATTTTTATTTCGTTAAAACATTAAATTCATTTATTTTAAATAAAAAAAATGTACATCAATAAACATTCTGCATAAAATTAAAATCTGTACCGCTTGAACAAGTGCTCACTAGGACGCATAAATTCTTACTCGCTATACAAAAGCCTTTTTTAAAAAGCATGCTTCCCGTGCATTGTAAATGATTCGCACGCAGACTTACAGATGACCCTTTATTCATTGCATTGGATTGACAAATTCTTAACTGCTATTTGACTAAATTTGAGCAATGGAGATTATAAAATGACCATTTTAGTGTAAGCCTTGGAAGGCAGGAAAATTGAAAATATATAGCCGCTGTTTTTACCCTCACATTAGCCAAAACTTGTTAATTTTAAAGAGACCGTTTAAAAGTTTTAGGAACAAATTTGTGACAAAAAAAAGTCAGCTGCATTCTTCTCGAACCAAGGTCTTGGGCGTCTCCGTATGTTTTATCATTGAAAAGACATCTTAAATATTGCTATCCCGTTCCTGTGATATTCCTATAAAAGGATGGGTTTGGGGCATTTCTATCACTCCAAACGTGCACTCCGTGCTTGTAACTATCTTTTGCACCGCTTCCACCATGTTTTCTTCCCTTACTTCTTCGGGATCTTTGGTCGCTTTGCTGGGACTTTTTACCTACTGCGCCATGGCTCGACAAGGTAAAGATTGTTTTAAAGTATTTATTTCTTTGACTTATTAATAGTTTTCGTCAGGTCTTCGAAATCCTATTTATTCTACACATCTAGTGGCTCATTCTTCGAAGTTTTTTTCTTAGTCTATATCTGGTATTAAACATTGCTTCATAAAATGCTGTTATTTGAAGGGAGAAGTATAGTAGATGGTTTTCAAGGGTGTCATCTCAAACTTCTTCTCAAACTCATTTTGAATAGTAATTTATGATATTGTCACTGCATTGTGTTCGCGAAATATTTATGTGGATTATCTTACCGACTAACTAATCCTGTAGAAAAATAAAACCAAATATAAAACCGTCACATGTAATTATACTTTTATGTAAATTTTATGTATGTTTTGATAATAGTTATTTAAAGAAATAATTGCATTAATAAATTTAATAGTAGATTAATAAGGGATTTTCTTTATTTAGTTACTTAATTTTTTAAGTATTTAGCTGTGTTAAGCATAAAAAATGAGGATAGTTTTTAATTTCAAAAATAATACATTGAATATTTTTTACTATCAGAAAAAAACTAATGGAAAGTGTAACTGCTAAAGTTTTAAAACATTAAAAAAAGTTTTATGCTATTAACCACGAATAAAATACCACGATATTTGAGGTTTTTGATTATTTTATTACTGACTTTAAAATGGCATTCCATTATTTATGCCAAACCTCCCCCTCAAAATTTTCTTACGTTAATGCAGAAAATTGCCGAAGTGAAGAGTACAAACTTTTTGCAATATTATGCCGGATAAACCGAAGAGAATACATGCAAAGAACAAGATAGTAGCCAATCCACTGTCTTAGTTTGATAATATTGTGTCACGTTTATAAAAAGGTGATATTCGTGTAGACGTATTCAAAATACATTATATTTAAATTCAGGGTTAATATTTAAAATACATGTAGTTTTTAAATTTAAAAATATGTAAATATGGATTGGTATTTGCCGGAAAAAATATTTTCTTTCGCGCTTTCCCGCTGTTAAGTTTTAACAGTGTATGTGGGCAGTTCTACTATAATTTTTAATTTCAGGTACGAAAAACTTGTGAAATTTATTTTTTCAAAGTCACTTTAAATGTGTGTAAAAATGCTTATAAGGGTTCTAGAATTACGAAAAAAAGTTCAGCAAAGCTTATTTGTAAAAAAAAATAATAATAAGGGATGGTAGTTTTTTTTAAAAGAAACCGATGCTAAAGAAACCGGTATAAACCGGCCTTACGAAAATAACTATTTTTCAATTAAACCGAAGTCACAAAAAAACGGTTAGTCTTAAAACTGGTTTCGGTTTTCCATCCCTAGATCATTGTGACGGTAAGGAATGGACGGTAAGGAAATTTTACGATGTTTTCCGGTCTTTTTTTTTAGTTAAAACTAACTCCAGTTTAATAAAAATTGATTTTTTACTCCTTATACACATTATACACAACTTAAACATATTTATAGAATTTTTTTTTTCAATTATCAAACAAAAATTAACCTTAACCCTGGGGGATTGTAAGGAAAGCAATAAAGCCACTCAGCTCATTTTACTGAGTTTTTTTAAAACTTTTGGGCTTATTGAAATGTGAGTTTTCTGCAATATAGTTTTCATTATTGAAGAATCACTGTAACTTTCATTCAGTTCCTCTCTTCACCACTTTAGCAATGAGGTCAGTGAATGTACAAAAACCCAGGGACAAAGTTAGGAGAAGAGAAATACACATTATAAATATTAAAAGCCAAAATTTTATGGAAGGAATTTGTTAAGATATGGTATTAGTTCAATTTAAAATCCAAATGAATGTAAATTTGTAGCTCAAAAATGTGTTAGTTTGAGCACTCAACTAAAAATTTGTCATTCGGGACATGTCACGGTAAGGAATTTTCTGCATTGTTTTTTGACATAAAATTTTTTTGGAGTTTCTTTGCTTTAAAATTCCGTTTTGCAATTATATAAGGACCAGTGTATTAGTATAATAAGATAAAATTGAAAAAAAAAATTACTTTTATCAAAAGTTATGCCCAAACGACATAAAATTTAAAATTGTGGTAGAATTGCCCGTGTATCCTATAGTGTATATCTGTGTGTTTACACATTTGAATGAAATCGTTATAAAACCATACATGTTGTGTTTCAATTTTAAAGTGTGATATTTAGTGTGAGCGAATCTATGTTGCACCATCTTTTTGAGATGTATGGAATATGAACTTCGGTGATTCAGTAAAAATTTCATAAATTATTTACATCACACGAATTTACATTACACGTTTTTGCAAAAATTGGTATTCAAGTATACAGTAACGCATGCTTTGATTATGTTAAGAAAATGTCGCATTTTCACAAGTACATTACTGATATCTTTGTTAAAATCCTTCTTATTTATACTGCATTGAGTGGTGCAAGTTAGGATTGTGTCAAATGACTGCAACGAATTGTTGCTGAGCCACACTTTCTCGACTTACCAACTTGAAAGTAAGAGAGCGGCTCAGCCTCACATAATGCACGAATCCCTCTACGATATTAAATAAACATCCTCGAAGCTCAGCCCAATTCCTTTTCCGAAATTCTCCATTTACTTTTCTTCTAAAAGCCCAAATTCCCAGCTGATGTCCTGATATTGTATTAGGTATTTTATTATTTTTTTTGATCGCAAGAAGTCAAAATATTTTCAGCTTTTTGCCTGCAGCTTGTTACAGAACGGAACATTTTCACTTTAAAATGTTTTTCTTCTTCTATTGTTACCGGTAAGAATGAGCTAATATCTGCTTAAAACAGAAGTTGAAATTAAAGTATTTGTGTTGATAAACATTATTAGGTCCGTTTGTTAGAAAATGCGGAATTGTTGTATTTCTATATAAGATATGTTATTGCACAGTGAGATGGTGAGAATAATCATTATAAGTTTTAAGTACGCCAGTTTTCAATGGCAGTGATATAAATTCATTATGAATTACATATTCTTTAAGAATTAATACTTTTGAATACTCTTAAATTTTTTATTAAATAATATTTTTTATTGTTTTTATTTATATGTTCGATGGTCCAACCTTGTTGGTAGAATATCTGTTTAATACAAGTAAGCCTTTTCCATTTACACTTTAATAAATGCTCCTACAATTTTGCACAATTTGAATGAATAAATTTTAATAGTTAAACTCTAATAATTAATTGATGAATACAATTAGTTTTTTTATAATGTTGATTTTTTTTACTTATGGATATAAGTCAACACAAGGTAGATTTTTAAAGGTTAGTTTCCTAAGAGATTTTCAGGTTTTTTTAAGATTGATATCATTATCGTTTTAGAAGATAGGAAGAACGGAAAATCACCGATAATTAAATTTCCTAGGAAGTTTTAGGTAATCTTATTTAAACAGTAAACGTTTTCCTTTAATTTCCTTTAATAAATAATGGTTACTTCATTAAATGACACCAATTTAAAAATGTAGAAAATTTCGTATTAATATGAAAAGAGTAAAAAAAATATATATTAGTCAAGAAATTAGATATTATTATTATTGTTTTGCTTATCGTGCTATCATTGAGAAGTTGGAAAAAAACAGAGTAAAAAACATTGTATCAAAAACAAGTGCTCATATTAAATCAGCTTTACAAAAAGACCATATATTCAGTTACCTATTTTTGTTCGCTATTACCATCTCCAAAAATACACCATAAAAGCCAACATGATTTTTTTACCCAACGTTGTCTGCATTGTGCCGTTTTTTAAAAAACATATAAGTTTTACTCTGGGACAAATTGCACTTTCAAATCTTAGTAAAACTATTTTACCATTTTGAAATGAAACATTTTGTTTCAATTGTGACGAAGCAATGCTTTCAATTCTGAAATACCAGACATACTCATTTTCAAACAAAATTACTCTTCATTTGTTAAATGTAGCAAATTTCACTAGGGTAGTTTAAATTATTCACAGAATTTTATTTGGTAAGATTTTGAACGCAACATTCCTTTCAGTAATATTTCATTTCATAAAATTTGGCAGACTATCTTTCAATTTTATTGTATTTGGGAAAGAACACTTAAAAGAGGATGCTTAATGTGTTCCTGGAAGCATAATTCTTTGCTTGTGGAAGCATGGCTAACGACATAGATGGCTATACCCTGGGACGAGTGGTTATCTTATTGGGATCGAATCTTCTCAGGAGGGTGAAGGTGCGTATCCTACCTACTACCAGACATCCTATAATAGAAGAAAAATCTGTGATTCATCATGATATCTGTTAAATCTGTTTCGTCCCATCGCCTTAGCGGTCGCACGAAGCTCCGTTGTGTATTGGTATTTGAAACCAGGGCCGTCGCTAACAAAAATAGACTGGAGGGGCGTTTAGCACACTTTTGCCGAATAAAATATTAAACTAATTTTTTTTATGATTTTCATAAATTTAAAAAATTAAAATTTAATTTTAATTAAACTTTTAGTAATTAAAAATTATTAATTAGTTTTAATTAAACTTATATAATAATTAAAAATGATTAACTACTTTTAGGTACACTCGAATGATTTTGACACAGGGACCATCCACAAATGACGCCACGAGGGTTCATGCAGCTGTAATTGTTTGTGGATATTGTGGATATGGATTGGAGTGTGTGTGGGGGGGGGGGGGGGGGGGGCGTTCCGAGCGATGTTCGAAAGTAGAATTAGAATAGTATCGAACTATAATGAACTAAGATAAATAAGGATATAAGTTGACGCGTAAAAGTGTTATAAAATTTCACAATTAATTGCATTGTCTACTCAGGTTAAGTTACAGATTAAATTACCGGATCTAATTCTACTTTCGAACATCGCTAGGAACGCCCCCCCCCCTCCTTTCTACGCCACATTTCTACATGGTAACCCCCCCCCCTTCCCACACACTCCAATCCATATCCACAAACAATTACAGCTGCATGAACCCTCCTCCCTCCCTTGTCAAGCGTGGCGTCATTTGTGGATGGTCCCTGTGACAAAATCATTCAAGCGAGTCTTTTGGTGGCAAATATCCAGGTGGCAAATCTCCGGAGTAGCAAATCTCCTGGCTCCTACAACCACATTCGTGGTAAACTTATATAATAAATAAAAAATAGTAATTTCTTACCTTATTTCGAACGAACAATCCAAGTTTCTTCTAATAATGATAAATCATACAGGCATCATTGCATCGACGAAATAAAATAAAAAACAGGGGACACGATACGTTGTCTCTCAAACTCCGACTGTCTCTCAAACAGTTTTTTAAAAAACAAAATAAAGGCACATGATTTCTCGAGGTCACGTGACCTCCGCAAGTAGCCTATGAAAGTATTGAAATTGAAAGACAAAATTAGCAAGCAGTTTCACAATAAAAGGCAACCACCGAATTGGATCCAATGTACGTCCCCTTATTTGACCACCCCCCTTGTCGCCATGTGTGGTCATCAGCTCATCACTACTTTTATTACTAAAAAAGCACACTCTGGACGTCTGCGTAAACTTATCCAACAAAAGGCTGAGATGTCGGAGGTTCCGACAAAAGAAAAAATCTTGGAAGCCTCATCTACTATCTACGGTTCCTTGAAAGTCATTTTACTTTCCCTTTTCAGAACAATCAATCGAAGATTTCGTGGCAAGCTATACGAATTCATGTTACATTGGATCTTTTCCCACAGAAAAGAACAATTCTACTGTAACTCTAAGTGACGCTTGTCTAGACACCTTTTGTGTTTTGGGAAACACAACCCACAATCCCAATGAGGTTGTAAAGTCATTTAGATATCCCCTATCAGACTTCAGAGTGGTAGCGACAAGTCTCCCACGACTCATTATTCCTTCAGGGCCCAGGGTATCCTATGTATAGAAATACGAAGATGCTTTTTTTCTAGCTTTCTGGGAAGGGGGGGGGGGGGGAGATGGATCACATTGACAATTGGACCATCCACCCGTCTGGCACAGCACGTCATGTCTTTTGTCTGAGTGGTGTAAGCTTTTTTTGGTG
Source organism: Oedothorax gibbosus (assembly GCA_019343175.1). Lineage (NCBI taxonomy): Eukaryota > Metazoa > Arthropoda > Arachnida > Araneae > Linyphiidae > Oedothorax > Oedothorax gibbosus. The sequence goes on from CM033282.1 coordinate 461,441, forward strand.
TTCCAGGATAGATTTTTAGGTTTCCATCTGTGGGGTCTAATGATGAATTGCTATTTGCTGCTATTTTCATTTAGTATTTCGGATGCCTATTCAAAAGTTATCCCCAAGATCATCATATTTAATCATTAATAGATTTTTTAAAACTGTTAGTTCTCAATTTTTTGAAATTTTTTATTCCTACTCCAATTTACTACTTATAAATTTAAATATAAGTAACTTTACCACAACCTTATTCGATTCAATAAAATTAAATGAATATTAGATAAAAATTTTAGTAATTGAATAACTAAATTAACAATATTTAATATTTGTTAACTAGAACGCGAGAAAGATGCTTCTAGATATTACTTCATTGGTTGAGTAGAGTGATAACATTATATCACTTTGCATAGTTGCGTTTTTGATTCACAGATCTCCAAATTGTTACATTTGATAAACTTTTAATGAATATCCCCTATCAATCTGCTATGATTAATTTTTCCCAATTATTTCATATAATTTTTACATAAGTGATGTTCATTATATACATATAATTTGAAGAGTTTAATATAAAAAAAAAAATTATTTTTTTGTGATGTGCTGAATAGAACTTGGAAGCGTGAAACCCGGGCTTTGAAGAGTATGTGTTGTCTTCAATTTCATAAAAAAATTCAAATTAATTAAATAATAGTTTCATGTGCAACGTAGCAGATTCTAATTCACAGTTTTAGTCATAAATTGAAACGAAGTAACTGACATTAGTTGCATTTTAGTCGGTTTCCCATAGCGAGGAGAACCACTGATAATGAGAACTTCGGCTCACTGAAGCAGAGAGCACCGAATTCGAGATCAAGCCCTCAAATTACCTTATTATTAAAAAAAACTGGATTGAATAAAGCATGCAAATATTCAAATCCCAAAATCTCCAACTTCGACTTAAACCACTTATATTTATATGGTTCACGAACCTAACTAAATCCTGTAAGTTAAAGTTTGAGTGCAAAAGTGGCTTTAAACAGAGTTGGCGATATTGGGCTTTAAATTTTTGCTCTTCAAATGTAAACCTCAATTATCAATATTTTTTATGCCAAAAAGAATTTTTAATATTTTCATACAAATTTATTTTCGGGAAAAAAAGTATTTATGAAAGAAATGTAATTTAAATTATTTGAAAGCATTGTCAAGAATTGCATGTGTTTTTCGTCCCAATTTTAATCGGTGTACACTTTCCACTAAATAATTTCACATTTCTGTATTAAAATAAAAATGACAAATGTTTATAAAATTTGCCGATTGATTTTATGGTTTGTCACACACACACACACACAGGAGTTTTGTGAGTCGGCATTTGCGTTGTGTCCTGATTTTGATCTGTTTCACTAAATAATTTTAAGGACTGGGGAGCCCAGTCGGTTAAGGCGTTCGCCTTGCATGTGGAAGGTTTCAGGTTCGGGTCCGGGCATCGCCAAAATAACTGCCGACCTATAAACAGCTCGTGCAGCCAAAAATGTCCGACGAATAATACCCCGTTTAGAGGGAGTGCACGTTAAATATGCTCCAAAAGGCCCGACGCTGCGTACGATGTCGCCCTTAACGGTTGATTTGGAAGCCTACTCAGGTGTCGGCTCGTCACCTGACTGTGGTTCTAAATTACGACGCCCGTCGCAAATCGCCCTCGTGTAGCTCTAGTGCGACAATTATTCAAAGTAAACTAAACTAAATAATTTCACTGTTCGGTATTAAAATATAAATGACAAACATTTCTTAAATTTGCCGAATGACTTTATGGGTTGTCACAAGAGTTTTGTGAGTCGGCATTTGCTTTGTGTCAGGATTTTTATCTATTTCACTAAAAAATTTCACAGATCGGCAATCTGTATTAAAATAAAAATGACAAATGTTTATAAAATTTGCCGAATTACTTTATGGTTTGTCAGTAGTTTTGTGAGTCGGCATTTGCGATGTGTCCGATTTTAATCAGTGTACACATTCCACGAAACAATTTCACTGTTCGGTATTAAAATAAAAATTATAAACATTTTTAAAATTTGCCGAATCACTGTTTTGTCAGGAGTTTCGTGAGTCGGCAGTTGCGTTGTGTCCGGATTTTGATCTGTGTGCACATTTCACTAAAAATTTCACACTTCGGTATCAAAATAAAAATGACAAACATTTCTAAAATTTACCGAATGGCCATTTAAAAAAATAAACTTGGGGGGGGGGGGGGCGTGACGCCCCCTTCGCCCCCCGCTCGCGACGGCCCTGTTTGAAACCAGCACATTCTCAAAAATGGGCGCATATAAGTCCATTTCAACTCATTTATTTTAATTCTTTCGAATTAAAAAAAAGGCTAAAAATGTGAAAAACTTGTCATTTCAGATCAAAATGCCTATCCTCCCAACGGCGCCCCTCTTCTCGCCCCCGTTGGACGCCAAAAATACCCTTCTTCCTCCGGAGTGCCCGCAAAAGCATATTTCGTCCAATCAGAAGTCGAGGACATCAATCCCTACACATTCGAATTCCAAATGAACGACGGGAATGGGACCACGCAGCAACGCCAAGAAACTCGCCAAGAAAATGGCGATGTCCAAGGAAGTTACAGTTACTGGGATCCGTTCGGGATTTTTAGGTAAGGATTGGAACGACACAGAAAAATAGTCGAAAAATTAAAATGAATTCGTTTGTTGGGTCATTCCTCACAAAACGTACAAAAATATGTCCCTGCAATATATATTTCACGTGAAGAGAGGTTATGCTTCCAATTGAATTAATTTAATAAAATGAATGTTTTGTCTACTTACTAACGTTGAAAATAATAAATTAAAAAAAGTCAAATATTTTGTATAAAAATGTGTGTCCACAGACTATGGCGAATCATGGTCTTGGACTGTTTCACCATCATGTCCGTGGACTATTTTGGTTAGTAAATCCAAATTAAATCCACTTTTTTGTAAAAAATGTTGTTTTTTGATTAAATCGACGTAACGTAAACGTACAAAACACAAACTATAATCTTTATAGAGAATATAAATACATAAATTCGGTAAGAATAAAATGTCCTATACATTTTCGTCATGTCCAAGTACAACACATTATTTAGCATTCATCTAGATATGACAAAACAACACTATGTTTGAAAAAAAATTTTCGCGACTTTTTGACTTAAATTGTGCGTTTACTCATGAATGACCCTCGTATAATGGTACTTGCACTGAAATGCGCTTTAAAATTTAGAGTCAATATGTAAATACTATATAATTATTATTTTGCAATACACTGTAAATTGTGGTCAATTGTTAACACGATTTCTTTTTTCGAATTCTTGAGTAAGCTCACTGCTGACTAAACTCAAATGACCTAAGGAACTTTCCACAAAATCTGCCTACCATTTCCACCGAATGAATGCGCAATCATAATTGAAAAAAAGATTATGAAAAAATGCTATTCTAGTGTCCATTCTAGCGTCTATCAGGCTAGGTGTTGAGCAATGGTTTAAGTGAATTTCTATAATCGAAGGACTCTACTTAGGTTAAAGTTTAAATCAGGCATACAATTACAAAAAAATTACAACAAATATTGCTACATAATTTTGCACGGACATGTGCGCTGTTATACTGTAGAGAAAACAGTTAAATGTGACAGTAAAATTGGAGGTAGAATGCTCATTTGCTTTTATTTACTAATTTATGTGATATTAATTTTCTCCGTGGTGCAGTCCATAAATCTGAAGGCAGTACCAGTTCTAGAGAATACCGCTACACCAAACCTTTTACAACGTACTAGATAATAACTTGTTTTGTTTTGAGTGATTTAAAAAAGATTTTTAAGAGGAATCAGTACCGATCGATGTAAATATCGATTTTTGATGTCTTAAAATTTTATTTACAACCTCTAGTATGTTTTCCTATAGTTTTAAAATAAGGGAAAATTAGTTTTTACATAAAATGACCTTTGATTTCAACTTCTCATCAAATATTCCACTAACATTTAATTCTTTAAATTGATTTTACTCAGTTTGTAACGTTTGGAAACAAACCCGTACTTAAAATGCTGAAACTCCAAAAAATTGTTAATGGAAAGGAATAAATAATTTTTTTAAATGTACATAAGAGTACATTGAATAGAATTTGGTATGGAATGAAAAAATTGTTTAATATATATTTTAATGAAATAAAAATCTTAAAAGCTTGCAATTTGTATTTTTGTCATGAAATTCGGGAGTTTTCCCCAAAAAAGTATTTTTTTCCCGAAACTATGCCTCACTTTAAAAATGCAATCTCCTAAGTTGTTAAAAACGGTTCAATTTTTCTTACGGACATTTTATTAAATATTTCTCTTACGAAAAATATTTAATTTTTTTTGTCGTGTCCATGAGAGTAATAATTTAAAATATTTAATCTGAAATAGAAATAGGTTTTAAAATATGCTCTTGATTAAATAATATTTAATTTTTTAGATAACAATGTTTTATATTTAAAAGTTTGTGGAGATAGAATCTCTATTTTAGACCATTTTACACCTTATTTTTCTAAAAAATATTTATGAAAATCTAAATTTAAAGAAACATTTTGGGTACTGATATCAATGACATTACAAATTTTATTAGTTTTCATAATCAATAACATGACATCACAAAATAGTTTTTGAATGTTCTACAAATTTATAGGTAAGAGATTTTTGCTTATGTATTGCTTAAGTTGCACGAAATTATTTTGCATAAAATCCTGCAAAAAAAGTTTAGAAAAACTGTACATATGCGCATGAAATCAGTAATTACTATTAATGCTCATAATTTTCTCTAAGATACTTTTTTTGTTAAAATTTGTATAAAATATATTTCATGCAGTTTGTCAAATTACCAAAAAGTTTTGTTTGTTTTAATTAATATATATATATTTTATGAATAATATCAACCGCAGGAACATGTTGTTATTTTCTTAGAAGGCTCATTTATATATTCTTTATAAACGTTAATTCGTTTACAGAATTTTAGGTCTTGTTTAGGTAAATATTTCTTTAAAAGGATTATTTTTTATTATTTTTACGATCACAGTGATTCAAAACTTTTTTTTTGTTTTTCAATCCATTCTGCGTTCCATATAATTACAATGGACACTGTATTTTTGAGCGAAAATTTTAGCCATAACACGTGTTACAATTTGACCAAAAAAGTCTCATTTTACATATGAAGAGTACAGGGGAAAAACAACTTCATTGAATAGGAATCTTCCCGGATTCTGGTGTACTTGGCGGACATTGGCAACAGAAAAACGGTTTTTCTCTCGGTTCTTCGTTCGCGGTACAAACGTGTGACTCGTGTCCTTTGATCTATTCGTAAATCAGGGTTGCCGCGACTCGCCATTGTTGCCAAAAAAATCCTGATGCAGACAGATTCCTATGCAATGACATTGTTTTTCCCCTGTACTCTTCATATATCATTGTATATTATGGAAACGTGAAAAAAATAAAAAATGCAAAGCTTTAACAGTCCTTTTGTTCAATCCCTGTGAAAGATGACCCACATTGTCATATAACATCTTTTTGACAGGATAGTCGAATACTACACCGACGCTGGTGGTTACCACGCCAAGGTGACTTCCAACGAGCCCGGCCTCGCCAGCAAGAACAGCGCCAACACCATCTTCGTAGTAGAGAATCCGCCAGCGGCCGCTCTCCTGCAATAACAGCGACCCGTCTACCTCATACCTGCAGCAAACCCCAATGCCAAGGAACACATATTTAGTCCATTAACATATCTAAAACAGTGGAAATCTTAATAGAATTCTTAATATTGGGAAATATTGAATGGAACTTGAATGCTGAATGACGAACACAAAATGATCATACCGTCACTGTGATTACCAGCTACGTGATGTAATCCTCTTTCGTGGTAACTATAGTTTGTCCCTAGCAAATTGTTGATGACTAATTATGTAACCTTAACAACATTTTGCTTACTGAATCTTTATAAAGCAAGGATTTGAAAGAGAAAAATAATGTAATGGATGACTAATTTGAAATAACAATAAATATACAAGAAAGCACACACAATTTGTGTCAATGTCATTATTTAAAGATTCCAATTCGATGCCATTTATTTTTAAAAAGGTTCTTTTATCACTATAGAAATTAATTATACATATATAAACCAAAATCATTAATTTACAGATACATATTACCATACAAAAACTATTGAGATATGACATAAGAAGTTGTCCGATGTTATCAGGCGCAACAGACCTGACAACTAAATTAAACTATAACATCAAACATACATTTAAACTTCAAAATATAGCAAAAAACTGTGCTAAAACAATTTAAGCACATTTTACCGATCTTATGCGTACTTGTTACCGATCTGAGCTATTCAAGTGCACATATTTGAAAAAAAAGTCTTACCTGTTTTCCTCCGAAAATTTGTGCAGACTTTGTAAACAGTCTATGGGGAAGATTCAATGACGTTTTCAGCCCGGAACTTGTTTCGAAAGTTTATGTTACCGATCTGATAAACTTGTGGCATGCATATTTTGCGTCTTATTATCTCTTTTGGTTAAGTTTTTTTTATAAAAATGATGCATAAAATATAAAAGCCATTAAATAAAGTATTTATAATTCTAAAGTCCATAGGACACGCTGCAAATCTGACTTTTGAAAGCTTCAAATCTTTACCAGTAAGAAATAGACATCAAATGTTATGATTATGTGATTAGGATGTAAGTTAAATCATGTCGTTAATAAGTCAGAAAAACAGTTTAACCCTCCGAGCGGCAGACCCGGCTTTTTCTGTATTTTGTCCATTAGTCTTTCTTACAATAACGTTAAATTAAAAAAATTTAAATAAAATTTTATTTATGAAGAACTTTTTTCATTTGGGAATTATTTGAAGATCAACTCATCAAAAATTAATTCTAATTTTTTTAAATGTTATATAAAATAAATTTAATTTAAAATTTATGCAGGAAAAACAACCATTTATTTTTGCCTATTTCCAGGCCGTTCGGAAGGTTTTAAGAGACAATTTTTAAAAAATAATATTATAAGTATTGGTCGGGACGCAAATTAACCATTTTCCTAATATTTAAACATAAAAGAAAAGAAACAGGCGCAATCTTACTTAATTACCCATCTTTAATAGTTCTCATGAAGATAAAATAAAACAGCTAAAGAAACCCTCATTTTAAACCAATATAACAATTCATGAAAGTAGAAATTGTTAGAGAAACTCTTTTTGAACACGTATCATTTTATCGAATAGTTTTTAAAACACATGAATAAATATATATTAGTAAAATAAACTAAACAGGAAAACAAGTGTCCATTACATTTACTAAACTCAATTTTATTTACTTAATTTTAAAACAAGTTCACGTTACTATTTGTTAATACTTAGAAAACTGTTTAGATGTGTTAATTATTTTGCAGCTCTTTAATTACGAGCGAATTTCTGTCGGTTGCAAAATTATATAATTTTAATTTTTCGTCCTATCCATAAAAGTGTAATCTTCAATTTTTTCTTTTTTCAAATCAAATAACTAAAAATTTAAATTTAACTAATATTCAATCCAGTGCTATTATTCGAAACACATTTTAAACTAGTATTTTCTTATTTTACCCTGAATTAAGATTCTTTTCACAGGAAAAAATAATTCTTGTCGGAGAAGCAATAACACATTTAGAAGTATCTCGAAACAATCATTTAAAGGTACTTTTAAGATTGAAAAGTCCTTTTGAAAGAACAGATGCTATCTGTACTAGTTCTTAAAAACATAGAGTATATAATTTAATAACATATACTTATCAAGTTGTTTTTCTAAACCAAACAACAATAACCAACCAAGTGCTGAACTCAAGGGGCACGTAAACTAATATATTTTCTTCAAGGGCAGCTTGGGAACAAAAGTCAACTCATTATCCACAGTTATCATAGCTTTCTTCTAAGAACAGTTTGGTTTGATTTGATTAGCGTACCATTAGGTCAACAATACTCTAATGGAGGCAGGCTTAATTTCAAATCGTTGTATAACCAACGAAACCTACGCCAGAACAGGACATTACCTAAGAGCGATTTCAGACGCAGCGTCAATATATTGGATGGATTTAACGTGTGTCTACACGAATACTTTTAGCTGTACAGTAGATTTTTAGCAGTGTCAAACACCTATCCGAATGTTCTCTCAGTGAGAACAGTTGCAAAAGAAGCGCTTGAAGCTTAACGGGAGTCGTCGCGTTGTTGGTACATTGCTTCGGAATCCCCCGGCGCCATATTCAATTGTAAAAGAATTTGAGAGGATTTACAATATTTATTTCTGCTCAGGTGACGCATTAAGCTCCAAATCCTGGGCACGTTTGGATCGGAATAATAGGATTTGCTGACTACATTTGCATAGGTAATTTTTTGAATGGATTTTCTCCGATTTCTTTCGCACTTAAATCATCGCAGTCAATAGTCGGCATTCGAAAAAAGCCAACAAAATTTGAGGACGCAAAAAGTGTTGTGGAAGTGGACCGTTGGCATGCATTAAGTACGATTTGCATCACACCCATGGGTTTGACTCACTTTTAACTGACACTTGATAGGTTTTGAGTCAAAGGATTTTGTAAAAAATAAAGAACGTATGGACTCACTGAAGATGATTGAGATATCCTTAAGCATATTTTGTTAGTTTTGAAACTCATATCGTTGAAGTATTACGTTGAGTCTGACAGTACTAAACTCACAAATATTTGAAACATTTTTTGACGTAACTCAACACCTCGTGAAAACAATTTCTTGAATTTGACAAAATGTTCATTCATAGCGTTTCTCGTGAAGCTGTTTCAACAAACACGATAAAAATATGATGAAACTTGATAAAATAACTTATTTGCTAAAGTATATGAGGAATGAGGATGCATACTTTAATTTTTTCAAGGGGTCAAAGTAGTTCCTACAATTAACTGGCAATGGTCTTTTATGAGTAATTTCAAACACAAATATTGTCAAAGAAGATTTCAATGAAACCTTCATTTTTTTACTAAAATGTTGAAAGAAACTAGCTTGGTGGGAAATTTTGTTTTTGGAAAAGGTAACTGTTAAACAAAATGTGAAAATTTCTGTAAAGAAACCTTTCATTTACAACTTCGTCAAGCCAATACCACCTTGAGAAGAATGATTTTTATTGCCGTGGAAGACGTAGTGATAATCAATTGAACTAAAGAGTTGAATGGAAAGGGAAAGTTTCAAGTTAAGACACTTGTATATAAAAGATGGAGTGGAAAATAAAAATGAAATACTTCGCTTGCAAGTTTCTTGTAGAAAGCTTTAACAGAATTACAATCAAGAATTATTTTCATGTTAGAATTTAATAAATTATTCTTAATAACACGTGAAATATTAAAAATATAGTGTTAAATTTACCAAACGTATTCAATTCACATACATTTTAAAATAGACTGATTGAATCTTTAGAAATAAAATCATAGTTTTTGAATTATGACAAAAAAATTATAAAATTTGCAATTGGTTAGTATTAAATATGTTATTTTTAAAGTTGTTAGTTTTGAAGTTAGCTTTAAATATGTTTCCTTAGAAAAATCTCTTCTAAAAAATAAAGTATGAGTTTATTTAAAAAATTACTTCCTATTTTCATGTTGAAACATATAAAAATCAAGTAAATGAAGTGTAGTTCTCAGCATATATATTAAAGTAAAAACATCTAAACGATAAAATATTTGTTTTGCACAAACCAAATGTTTTTTGATTTATTAAATACACCCTTTCTGAAAGAAGCAACATAACAAATTACTTACAGTAATACATCACATTTTTTAAACTTTAAAAAAAATAATAATTTCGTTTAAACTAGCTGCAACTTATGTATTCCTGATTGGAAATGTTCGCCAAACTTATGGGAAGGAAGTAATATTTTTAACGACTTACAATGTTTTTTACTTCTTTTTTTGGCAGAACAACAAAGCTTAAACTGATATTTAATTTTTTTATAAAATTGATATGAATACCGCCAAAATGGCGTCCAGATACCAATGTCATGCTTATACCGGAAATGCATCGGATGTATATCCTACAATATTTTGTAATACTAGCGATTCGTCTTTTACATGTATTCTTAGTTTCGGATTTATCTCTAATTACTATTGTGAGTATCACGAATTATATTTATTGTTATCCAATTGCATTGCTTGTTTTATCTTACATAATAATTTTTATTTAAAAAAACATAATAAGTTTATCTTTACAGTTACATACCTGTAACTTTACTCAAACATGAAAAAATACCAAAATAAGTATAATAAGTTAGTGTTACTTTATTCCCGTACAACAATAATGAGTGACCCTTCACTCACCATTGTTATATGGCATTAGATTTGGATCATTAGACTAGGCTTTACCTGCGTACACTCCCTGAGCTGTATTCAGTCCTGGACAGGTTAAAGGGTAACCCAATTATGTGGAATCCGTATGGGCGCATTTGAGTTATGTGGGCACTATCCTTATGGGGCCTAGAGAGAAATGGCTTTATTTTTTGTCAAACCACATGGGCCCCAACCCCAAGTAGACTCATTTACATTTTTTTCCTAATTACATCTATCTCTATGAAAATTAGTCAAAAATAGAATGGTTAAATTTTTCAATACAATGATTTTAATACATAATTTTACATTTAAATTTCTCTATCCAAATAATGATTAACACTGGGTCCTAAATGACTAATTTTGATAACACTACTATGGCCTCATATGGGTAGCCCAAAATATTTTGTTGGATTTACTCATCGCCAGGTAAATCTCATTTACGATCAAACAAATCAAATCCCATGAATGGGTCAAAAGGTACCCCATTTGACGATAATTCTGATTTTCAAATTCATTTGAGTAAAAACCACTTGTTAGTTACAATTGTTTCCGATTACTTAGCACAGAAATTCGAGTCTTTCCCAAAGTGGTCCGAGACTCTATGAAAACTTAATCGTCGCAACATCTTCTTAAACAATTGCGACCTTAGATTGCTCTTGTAAGACTTGGGCTCAAAATATTATATCCCTTTCCAAAAGAATTTTTATGAGCCACATTTAGATCATAACTATTCTCACCAGTAGTTAAAAATTAAAACCAAAGCAACATTTTCACTTTAAGAAATCAAAAATTCATTACATATTTCCTGTAAAAGTTCTTTTTAAAGGTATTTTTTTTGCTTAAATTGTTAAACGTGATGTAACAAAAGCATTTTAAGTCTTTTTATGTCTTGAAATGATATAGTTGCTAGTTGATTATATTTAAAAAAAATATTTTGTATCGTATAAAAGTAGATATGAGAGAAAGAGCTGAAATATTAGTATAGAATGAGGTAGAAAAAAAATGTCCCATGTAAAAAAAATCACTAAAATTTAAAATAATTAAAAAAAGCATATTTGTTCAAAATATAGGCGCAGATATGCTTTAATTAAAAAAGTATTCCAGAATTATTAAAAAAGCGAAAGATAAAAATATCATATGCCATTCAACATATAAAAAAATAATACTTATTAAGTTTAGAAGTTATTTTAAAAGGGGTTTTGAAGAGACGGACATAATATCGACCCACGTACTTAAAGCAAAGAATAAATGAATACTATTATACATAATCGATATTTATCCATTATTTAAAAACTTTTTATTCTTTTTTAGAAAAAATAGGAAAATTCGAATTCTATTTTACTTGTTTAGTTTAAACAAATTTATTTCAATTCACGAAATAGCTTATATTTCAGAACCAAATGTGTATTGCATTTTTAATTAAAATAATAGTGAGAAAAATCATAAAATAAAATGCAGAAAACGTTGGCATAAAAAAATTAATGGAAAACAATGAGTACGTAGACAAAAATTAAAAAAAAAAATTAAAATAATCTTAAGGTTCTGCTAAAAACCTGAATAAGACTATTTTTTTAAATAAGCTTTGGCCCTTGTTAAGCTTTGTACGAGCTATAGGCATATAATATTTAAAGTGAAATATTGTTTTTTTTATTTTTGATGAAACACCATCCAGCTAGAGCTACCCGAGGGCTAATGCCGATGGTTCTTTTACCCATTTTATGTTCATTTTTAGGGAATTCCAAAATCTGATTTCTAGCATTGCAAAGTTTGAAAGATTATTCAATTCTAAAGAAAGTTTGGCTCAAGGACAAACAATTGAAGTTTCTGGTAAAACCATTAACTTTTGTTCTTTTATAATGATAAAAGTTTTGTGAAGTACCGGAGTTTGGTTGAAAGAGATCGAAGAATGTGAATTTTAAGGGAACATTCATTTTACTTAATTATTGGTTTTTTTCAAAAAATTTTTTGGCAAAAGTGTACTAAGTCAGCTCAGTGGAACAAAATTAATTTCTTACGTAGTATGTAGTTCTGAAGGTTAAAAATGAGTCAATTTTTTCTATTTCCCAAAAAACCTTCATGAAAAACGCCGTTCAATGGGTTATTTTAATTATCAAATATTCTAAAAAAACACAGAATATATATGTATGGCATATTTATTAAGTTTCGTATTTAATATTATAACAACCTCCAATGAATTTGAATCTAATTTTTAACTCCATTCTTTTCAGGCTTTTTTAAGACGCGTTTAGGACTGTGAGGTAGTGCTCATGTCTATTCAGATACACACATTCATATTTATGATTTCCATGACGCTAGTCGAGCCGCACTTTCTACATTTTAGCTTTTAGGATATCTATCGAATTGGTAATGCGCATTGTCAATAGAATAAAATGCCATATTTTCCCAAAAATGACATATGTGCTTATTTAAAATCAAATAATGTCGGTTTCACTCTGTATATTCAGATGTCCAAGTACATGAAAATGTCTTGTGAAAGGCAATCTTATTATTTGTTTGCATTTATTGAAAATAGAAGTGAATAAAACACATTTAAATAAAATCATTCCTGGTATAAAATATTTAAATTGTTTCAAAATATTATTACTAAATTAGAATATCAGACCTCACATTTATGAAATTTTTAAATTGACCCACACATAGGCACAAAGCAGTAATGATTTCCCAAATTCTAATATAAACCTATTTTTTACTCCTGAAACAATCTGTCACATTTAGTTTTAAGACAGAGGACCCAATTGTTCATAAAATTTAAATAAAAGTAAACATGGAAGTTTCTTACGCAGGGTTCAATCTGGAAGCTGCATCCCAAATTTCCATATAAAATCTCTCAAATTGCAGCTCTTAGAATGATGTTTTACAGTTTTTCGGCGTCAGGGTTTTATGCTTAGACAGTAAACTCTTTTATGATTGACATATAAACCTAATGGAACTATTGTTTAAAGTTCACCTTTTTTTAAAAAAAGGATCACTATATTCAGATGATGTATTAGATTTGGATATCTTTCTATTACAAATTATTGCATTTGAGTTATAAAACATAGCATGAAACATAGCAAAATAGAACGACATAATTGCATAATGTATTTTAACTAAGAACAAGTAACCTGAAAAAAAATTACCTATTACAAAAAGGCAAATGAGAAAAAAAAAATTGTTATAATTTTTTAAAACCATCTCAACAATTTTGTGAAAGAAGCAGATTACTAATGCATATCGAATAAACAAATGATATAATCACTACATTTTATACACTTACAACTGAATATCACAAACAAAGCATCATATAATGCATTGAACGGTAAACTCCAACAATCTTATTCAATTTTCAAATAATGAGGGAAAACAAATGTAATGCTTGGATTTAGAACTTGAGCAAATTATTACCAATATGCTTCTATCATAACAATAAATTTCGTCTGTTTGTACATTTCAGTAACAATGTAACATTTTTCGAATGTTTTCGAAGAAAACAATACATATATCTATAAACACGAATAGAAGAGCGTCATTGTTACTTAAATTTCATTAATATGATTGGAGTTATAGAATTACCTAACTAAACATTTTATTTAAGTTATTTTTAAAATGAGCCAACCAACAAAACGATGATAATTTCTACAAATATATCAAAATAATTTGTAATACAAAAAAAGCTAACTATACAGATTAATCTTTATAAACTTAAATTATTTGCTTACATCTGATAAGTTCAAATGAAACAACACTAAAAGTTTTAGTTTCAAATCTCAAATTCTCCAAAATATGATAAGATATAGCGTTCGGTCTGTCCAATGGCGATTTTTGACGGTCGTAAATTAAATTGAATGAAGTTATAAATGAACGAACTGAACCCTATATCTTAGTTATACTTTGGAGAATGTGAGTTTTGCAACGAGACCTTTGTAGTTTCTTTTGGTTTCAAAAATATTGATTTTTCAAGAAACGGAATTTGTTTTTTAACGGTAAAAATGCAGCCTAAAATTTTCTAAGAAAAGTTTATTGAGAGGGTAAGGTGTTGTTCCTTTGACCACTTCACACATTTTCAATTTTCTTAACTTGAATATTAAGGCTAACTCCAATTCTCTTGTTTTATTCCAATCTGTATCGTATGGTTTATCATACATAATTTTTTCATGGTTCCAGTTTTATTTTTATTAATTTTTTATTTAATTTTAAAAAAATAATGAAACTGTGGTCATAGGTACAACATATAGTTGTACCTTTGACCAGGAAATTAGACAACACAGCAATGAAGAAGAAATAACCATTTTAATCATTGCAACAATTTAATGCAAGTTAAATGAATACAGGACAAAATTAAACACAATGAGAATGTTGTTAATGGTATTGTTTTAAGAGTTATGGATTTAATGTTTGCTCATTCAACTTTATTTGAAGAAAACTCCAAATGACAAGTATTCTAAATGTTGAGCAGATGCACAATTAATAGTAGGGTTCGGTATTTTATCCACAATGTCTTTAATATCAAACACTTTTTTTTTCTCTTTCATTCTAAACTTGCCACTTAAAGTTTGTCTTTGCAAATATCGGATTTGAAACACTGGATATTTACTAACATCATAGATCTCTGCGATAAAAGGCTTAATAGTTTCTTGACTTGAAATTTTAACAAGAATAAAATTTCCATTTTCTAAGTCCTCTTTCTTAAATTGTTGATGGTCATCGAATTCACAGCATTCATTTGACAGATCAAAGTCACTACCTCCTGCAGAAATTTCTCGGTAGCTGTTGTATTCTGAACTGCCTTTGGGGAAATTTCTAATTTACTTTTTTGGAAGGCGTTTGTTTGTATGTGGTGTCTTGCATTTAGGGTGCTGCTTTTTTTTCATCAGCTTCCATAATTAGCTTTTCTGGTGTATCAGTCAGAGTCTGCATATAAATATTTAAATCCAATTTTTTTATTCTTTATGAGCAACTTAAGTCAAAAATATTAACTATTTTTACTAAAGTTGTAGCAGTAACACATCAAAGTTAAAATGTTGAAAAATTCACTCAGGAGTGTTGTACCTTTGACCTGGTCAAAGGAACAACAACTGATCATGGTCAGAGGTATAACACCATGAAAATGCAAATTAAAAAGCGTGATACAGTTTAAGGGTTAGAACAACCATTTTCAAAAGCTCCACAATATTTTTTAAAGTGTATAGCTACTATGTTAAATGATTTCTATCAACAAAAACGTAGCACAAAAATTTATATTAGGCAAAACCTTATGAACAAAATACTTATATTTTTAGGATGGAAATTGATTGTTATATTTCACACGAATCCTCTTTGACTTTAATAATCCACATTAGGCTACAGAAGCCCTCCAGTGGTTTAAGTACGATATACTAATTAGACTGTTTTTTTATAAAATATTGCTACAGGGCACCACAGCCTAGTTGGTCAAAGGAACAATATGGTCCGAGGTACATTACCTTCCCCTATTTAAAAAAATTTGTAAATACTTTATTTTATGATTTAATTTTTACTTGATAATGATCATTTTTAGAAATTTTTAATGCGAACACATCATGAAGGGTTACTGAATATTTTAACAATATCTGAAAAATATTTAGTTTTGAACTAAAATAAAACATTTCAAATTGAAAACATATCTTCTTTAAATAATTAAAGTTTATCTCGGTATGATTTATGACTATATTTAGTTGAATGTTTCAGAGTCATTTCTCATTAAAAAAATTATAGTAAACCAAATTAACAATTTTTTTAAAAAAATATTTATTATGTTTTTTTTTGTAAAAATGGTTTTACTAATTAGAAAAAGTTGTTAAATAACTAAATTGCATATTTTTGTTACTTTTATGATAATAGAAATTTCCATAGTATTGAAAAACATAAGGACAAATTGTATACAAAATGCATAGGAGCCATGCGACCTGTGAACTACACAATCGATGCCACGAATGTAGTTTGTATATTACATTTTTTAAAAAATTAAAACATAAATAATTTGTTCTCAACAAGTGAAATCTGTATCAGTCTGTTTAAATAGAGTCTTATTTCGAAATACCTGTAATATAAAAACCTGTTATTTTGCCGAAAGATTCCGGTAGCAAGGTCGTCAGGAACTATCCCTAAGCCTACGGATAAAATATGTTTATAGAATTATTTAGTCACAAAGCCTTAAAAAAATATTCGTACGTAACAGATATTTTATGTTGCTTAGGGTAGATTAAAAATAAAAAAAATGTACCGAATAGCAATAACAGTTTTTATTAATTTAAAGTAACGTTATATTTTTTTACCCTACGTAAAAGTTCTTGCACTAAATATTTAAACGAATTATAATCTATAAAATATCTACTCGCAATTTTTGTATAAAATGCTGATGCATAGTATTTGGGTATAGTTTTTGGTACTTTTCAGTTAGAAATTTAGTTTATATTGCTTTAAAATAATTAGAAGATCAATATGTTTACAATTTTTTAACAAATCTTAGAATATTGTTTCTCAAATAGTAGAATTGTATATTTTAATTTAATTTATTAAAAAGGTGCTAGGGCTGTGAATTGTTAGAATTACACATGAAGCAAAATATTTCTGGAACTTTGCCGCGATTATGTGTGCAGACAAGTTGAAAATTAAAAAAAAATATTTATGTTTATTGACGGTAGAACATAATTGTTTATTTTCCATTAAAATAAAATATAACAAGTTAATGTTTATAATTATGTACATTTTCACGCAAATTTAGCAAACCAGTTACAGATACTTGAAAACTTGTTTTACGACTGTAGCTAATCTCTTTATAATGGAAAATACATTCAGTCCCAAAAACCATTTCAACCCATGAATTATGTCCACAACATTTTTTCCTCTTCGTTTATAAAAAACCAATATGACTCAGTATAAACTAAGCAGCTCTCTTGAAATATAAATCTTTCTTTTAACACCAAAAAACTGAAAGCAACAAAATAAAAAAATCTTTCGTTTTAAGATCAAAACTTAACTGAACGCCTGGTTGCTCCTACTTTGTTCCGGAGACAGAAGTTACGTTTCTACCCACGACTGGTATAAATCAAGTTACCCTATGAACTTTTAAATAAACTCTGAAACATAACTAACAATAATATGGCAGTGTGGGCCAAGTAGAAAATTTATCCTAAAAAAAGAAATAACTTATTTCGGGTTTATATTTTTAGTAGTATAAAAGATGAAAATCTATGGGGTTTGGATACAGCCTGTCTCGGTGCACAAGTGGTTTGTCCGGGTTTTCAATTTGTGATGATACCTATTGGTTTTCTATCCGTTTGCTGTATTGGAGTTGGTATTGCAATATCTTCTGCTGGGCCAATTGGTAGGTAAAACTAATGCTATATTATAATTGATTCTTAAAGTTAGTAGCGTCGCTACATCATGTCAACTAAACATTAAACCAAATCCAATGAAATATGCAATGTAAATTGCTTATTGCGTAATTTTGTAAAATAGAGTTTGAGTTTTGCAGATTTATTTTCGTTTTAACTAGTTGTTATTTATATTAAATATTCTAGTTAATTTTTTTTTAACATTTATATGACTTTCAAATAAAATTTTTAAATAGAGTTTCAATTACGGAAAACCCTCGTTTTAAAACAACATTCTAAAAGTTTTTGCATTATCATACTTTCCGAATTATATTAATATAAATAATTTTTGTAATATCAATAAAAAGATGAACAAATTACCTTCAAAGATCAAATAGTTCGAAAATGAAAACATCCATTTCTACCATAAAGGACAATAATATTGTCGAATCTCTTATGTACTTTCTCCTATGAGTTGAAGATATTTTCTCGAATGCAGATGAAAACTGCTGATACCACTGAAAGTGCCCATAAAGATACCATCTCGCGTTTTTACCCCTTTTATTTTTCGAACTCCGATTTCACGTTTCAATTTCAAACAAACCGATTCCGAAAGTCAAATAGTTTTGTTAAGTATCTTGTTACAAAATTTATGAAAAGCTGAAAAAGTTAGTTTTATAGAAAAAGTGACATTTTTGTGTATGTTTTAAAGTAAAATGTAGCATGCTTCTCTTCAAGATTCGATCTTTTACTCCCCAGAATTCATCAGATATGTGTAAATATGATTTTCTTTAGCTTTTAGAAGGACCAAAGTTCAAATATTTGAACTCAAAATGACTTTATTTCAATATGCTTCTGTAAATATTTTTATATATTTCGAATCAGCTTAAATACGAATGTGAAAATTGTTTAAAACTAATAATGGGTGTTCTTTAGAGGCTTCATCACTTTTTGCATATGTAAATAATTACTTTAGTAGAACACAAAAAAATGACAATAATAAAGCCACTTCCATTGATCAAATACAATATCATTGGTACAAGATATACTTAATAAGCTTTAGGACAGTTGATATAAAGCCTTTGAGGGGTCCGATACGTAGAAATTGGGAAAATTCCACTTTTTTACGGTGTTCCACTTGTTACGGTTTTCCACGTTGTTAGAGGAAAACAACATGAATGGTTTAAAACTTATCTAACTAATAGAAAACAATTTGTAAAGTTAAATAATATGAATAGTAATTGCTTTTTTATTAAGAAAGGTGTACATCAGGGCTCAATTTTGGGCCCTTTGCTAGTTATAATTGTTATAAATAATTTTTGTAATTTGTCACTATTTGGAAAATTAATCACATATACAGATGATACTGTTTTGGTATATTCAAGTAAAAACTACAATTTATTGAAAGAAATGATAAACTCCGATTTAACCTGATGGGGTGGTGACTACTTAAATAATACCACCTTTTATAAATACTCAACCCAGATTGATTCGAATGTTAAACTGTGAACCAGAAAATTTAGATAACCCGATTTTAACTATAAGAAAACTATACGTATACAATAGTCTTCTATATTTATATAAAAACAGATCATTTTGCAGCCTTAAAGACCCTGTACACTACAATTTAAGAAATGAAAATATTTACAATATACCTAAGCAAATAAAGAAATCCACAAAAGTTTTATGTAGTCAGCACCCACATTTTTTAACTCTTTGCCTGAACAAAAAGTAAGTATAACACATACAAATACATTTAAAAAAGAAGGTAAGCGTCACATTTGAAATATTGATGTAGAGATTATTTTCAAATCCGTGATATAATTAAAAAATAAATCATGTCACGTCCTGTCAACTAAATTATAATATATATATATATATATATATATATATATATATATATATATATATATATATATATATATATATATATATATATATATATATATATATATATATATATATATATATATATATATATATATATATATATATATATATATATATATATATATATATATATATATATATATATATCCTCGTATAGCTCTAGTGCAACGATAATTCAAACTAACCCTTATTTCGCATGGTTTTCGATAAGGTCTTCGTAACACGCATGCAAGAAAATTGCAAAGCCTTCGCCGCGAGAAATATCTGGGAATATTGCGTAATCGTGGACACAACCCAGCAACTTTCTCCCAGTAGCGTTGTGCAATTTTTTTCGCTCATGTACACTTAGCATTTCTATTTCAGATGTAACATGGTTACGCGTGTAGAGTGTTTACATGAGGTTTTGTTGGTTGGTATAGTCCTCCTGCCACAACTTGGCATCCCAAATATTTTGATTGTGGAAGCGTCCACTTTGTAAAAAAGGTAGATAACCTAAAGGAGGCAGGGTTGCCAATCCCATGGTGTTTGGTGAGCCTGCGGATTGTTGGGTTAGTTTAGTTGGAAATAATGTGTCACACTAAAACTACACATAGGTTATTAGTGAAAGCAGGATTATAGTTAATTGCTGAAGGTCGTCATCAATTGCACGTGCATTTCTTTTCTATCTTGACTTGATCGTCAATAGATTTGCAGCTGTAGTATGTATTATTCACCATATTCAGTATCACTTCGGGGAACGCTATAAGTAAAAAAAAAATAGCAAACCCATGCAAGTTCGAACTCCCTTCAGTTGAGAAACTGTTTCTAAACTTTAAATAAATATCCACCTGCAAAAGCAATGAATCACTAAGTATAGTAACTCCGGCTGAAACCAAAATCTTCTTTACCCCTTTTCGTTTTACGAGTGATAGTTTGGACTCGTCTAAAACACACGTCATAGATGCTAAGAAGTGGTGGGAGGAAACTATACATATATTTCCGGCTTGTGGTGCTCTAGGTTGTTGTTGTTGCTGTTTGAATGCGATGTCAACTTTATTTGATGTTGAGTTTGGTTGAAAAGGTGTCATATTTGAGCTATACACAAGCGACTGGCTTCGTAAATTTAAACCGAAATCAAGTGATGAGGTTGAAATTTCCGGCACTTAACATAACTGATGAGCAATATTGTAAAGATTTATCCATCTAATATTTTGAGTTATTTTTGTAAGTATTTATATCGTTTTTGCAGTTCAATTATTTTACAAGTTGAAATTTCGTTAAATTAATATTTTAAAAAATAAACATTGTCAAATGTGTCATGGACTTTCATTGTGTTATTTCTTCTGAGTGGGAAATGTTGCAAAAAATGTTTGATATTCTAAATTTTATCACGCCTCTTTCTATTGCTCATAATTATAAGAAAAAAAACATCCCAATACAAATCTTTAAACATATAAATGCAAATTGAGTAAATAGATAAGACGATAAAACAAAACGTGATTTATTTTCAGAACCAACTTTCATCCATAGAATAGGAGGCATTTTAATATCATTTGAAATGACCGAATAATGCATTTGAAAAACAGCTTCAAAGAATTCTTCTTTAACATCCGAATTGTTTTCAAATATTAATGTAATGGGGTGGCATACTTCATACAAAAAGGAAATAAGCCACATTTATTAAGAGACTTCTTTTCAAAATCAACAGAATTGACCATATTTTCTGATTTGATCCGTATATGTATTAGTCATGTATTATTCTATGGTTTCTCCTTAAATACTCCCTATTTGTTTTCTCGTTTAATACAGAACGCAACATTGATGTATTGAAAGGCAAAACGAATGCCAAAACACTTCCGGACCATTTCATTCCATAACGGAAACTTATTTGATTAATTTTATTTTGCTTTACAACTTTCTGAAACAACTTTTAAAAAATGAGTTTAGGTTTAAAAGTTTTGCATGTTTATTCGGTTAATTAGACGTGAATATTGATATAGCATAGCAGCTTCACTCATAAATATAATGTATACATAATTTTTAAAAAAATGAAAATTCTTTGAAAATAACATGCACATAACTTGGCATTAAAACATAACAGTAAAAAGAATGCAACGTAAACAAAAAAAAATTAATTGTAAACAAATATAAAAATAAAGCAGATTTTTATGTTAGAAACAATAATAATTCTTCTTTTAGAGTTTGACTAGTAATAAACAAGTTTTTTTTATTTAAATTGCATTTGTATAGCTTTTAAAAATATCTGTGACGTAAATTGTAAATTGGATGAGGGGTTATTTCGTCATGCATACATAATTAAAAACTATAAATGATAGTAATTTTTAAATTACAGTTAAGTTTTTACTCGTTGATTTATTAATAATTTAGTTGAGAATGTGGAAAAAGAGTCGTTTAGAATGTTTCACTACATAAAACTAAGCACTTCATATTTCACCATGTAAGAATGGCGACATTCGCTCTCTTAAAAAAAATTGAGTGTTTCATTATAAATTAAAGGTTTATTGAAACCCATCAATAGCACCCAGTAATTTTGCAAATCTGATATTTTTATTGAGTGTTAAAGTTGTTATAGTTTGTAAGTTAAGAAAAACTAAAAAGAATGATTAAAATGCACTTTAAATAAAAAAAAACAATGTAAGTAGATTTAATAGTTAAATATTCCTTTACGTTAATATTAATTAACATTTTATTGAATATATATTTTGTAAAAATGTCAAATTTTTATAAATAATTACTTATTTCGCTTTCAATCATAAATTTATTATCTTGATAATTTAATTTTGTAAAGGTATCGTATACATATTCTTTTTCGAAAACTATCTAAACCAACTCCTATTTGCACTATTAAAACAAAAGAGTGAATTTTTCATCAAAAAAAGAGCGAAATATATTTCAACAACAATCAATCCTTCTGAGTGTGTTTTCGCTCAAAAAGAATGAATTTTTCACTCAAAAAAAGTGCGAAAAAAATTTCAACAACAATCAATCCTTCTGAGTGATTTTTCGCTCAAAAAAGAACACTTTGTAGAAAAAGAGGAATTTTTGAATCACTCTTCAAACGAGTGAAATACAATTCACTCTTTTTCGTAGTGAATTTCATTTCAGTGTCTTTTGAAAGAGCGATTTTAAAACCTTGCCATTGGTCCAATTTGGTCACGTGATGCGAGCCGGTGGGGTTCTTTGAAGAAGTCGCCCGCGCCATCTTGTTTGCAACGGAATAGGCGATTTCTTCTTGTTTTTATAATTTTGTTTATTTTTTTTTAAATTGTGTTAGTTTTTTTTCTTGATTCTTTATGGCCAAATGTTTTATGTTTCTTTTTTTGGCCGCACTGAGGAATTTTCGCAATCAAAAAGAAGATAGAACATGTAAACAAACCACTTGGGCCGTAGTGAGCCTAGTGGTCAGCGTCTCGGTTTCGGGATCGGAAGGTCCTGCGATCGAGTCCCGGTACCACTGAAGACCTACCGAGTATATGCGGAGTACGTGCTCGTTAAATCTGTTGGGTCCGAAAGTCCTCTAAGTTCCCATACCAAATCAATACCTCTGGGGGTGACAAGCCAATTCTGAGAGTCCTCTAGTTGGCCTCTGTCTCTAAAAATTAGATGGATCCACTTATGTGTGTGTTGTCTGTTGTATCTGTCTTACTTGACGAAGGTTTATAAGCGGGTCGCTGACCAAGCACACAAACCTGAATATATATGTCTACCAACCAACCAACCAAACCACTTGGTAAGTTCTGTTTTATTCTGATTATTCATGTTATTTATTTTGAAACTAGGACTAGCTAATTCTAAATTCGATCAACCCATAATTTTTCAAGCATTTAGAGTATTTTTAAGCAAGCATTAGTACAATAATAAATATATAGAAACATTAATGTAGTAACCTTATCGGTTAAATCCTAGTTTCGGTATACGGCGACTTTTTCGGAATTTTAGCGACAATAAAAGGTGATAAATAATTCCAATCTGGCAACCATGTACTGAAATTCCCCTGCGATGTTTACGGACTTCGCGGTTTCCGAGTAGAATCGTCTAAACACGCGTCGCTAAGCGATGTTTTCTCGCCAACAAGTTTGGCGAGAAATAAAAAGTCGCCGTATACCGAAACTAGGAATTAACCGCGTTATATAATGCTATGTTGTGCAACAGTTTTTATTCAGTATTAATATATATTTCAGTATTTTTATTACATGTTTAGCTTACTACTTCTCTATTTGGTTAACAACGGAATATTTGACATGCTACTCTAACATTTATTATTGAATTACTTAGTTTGAATTGGTAGAAGTAACTGTATATATATAAGGAAGTCCAGACAAGTCATTGTTTTCCCTGAAAATAACACCTCGGGGCCTTGTCATTATGAAAAAGTACACTGCAAATTCATTAAACGCTTTTGCAAACACTGATAACCAAAACCTAAATTTCAATTGTATTGAGATTGAGAATCTGTGAGGAGTGCGTTGTGTAAGAAATAAAAGGTCGGATTGTAAAGTGTTATTGAAAGTTACAAGGATAGAAAATGTGGGTTAAATCCTAGTTTCGGTATACTGCGACTTTTTCGTAACGTTGGCGACAAAAAAAAGGTGATAAATAATTCTAATCTGGAAACAGTTGTTTGAGTTCGCGGTTTCCGAGTAGCATCGTCTAATCACGCGTCGCTACGCGATGTTTTCCCGACAACAAGTTTGGTGAGAAATAAAAAGTCGCTGTATACCGAAACTAGAAATTAACCAAAATGGGTATAAATAGTGCTTCTATTCTAGGAACCCATTCAGCACATTTGGCTGCGTTACATCTCTTCATAGAGGTTAGAATTAGACAGTTAAAAAAAAGTCAACAAAATGAGAACAGGGTTAGGGTTAATGTGAGCTATTGTCACACTAGAGGTACATGAAGGTTATTGGCGACAGGCATCATAATTTAAAACTACAGTCAAATAACGAGCAAACACCTTACTAGGCACCCAACATAACTTTTAAGGGCAACATCCTATGCAGATTTGGACTTTTGAAGAATATTTAACATGCATTCCTCTACACAGGGTATTATTCGGTGGACATTTTTGTTGTTGCACAGGCCGTTTTTAGGCCGGTAGTTATTTCGGCGATGTCTGTACCTGTACCTGGGACATTCAGTATGCAAGACGAACACCAAAACTGACTGGGCTCCCCAGCCCTAAATCATAGAGGTATGAAAGAGAATAGAGAGGTCCATGTATAATGTATATGCGCAGTAGCGCACAAATGAAGCAGGCTAGAGCGGTGCATCTTGGGATACCTCAGTGCCAGTTTCGGTCACTATGTTATGCGTAGTAGCTCAAAACTCCGCTAGAGCGGTGCATCTTGGGATACCTCAGTGCCAGTATGTGATGTGCAGTAGCTCGAAAAACCTGACAGCCCTGCTTCAAACCATTTGAACTCATAGACCCCTCTACCTCTCCTTCCTAACTCTATGCCCTAAATAAGCGAAGATCCTGCTACTTGAATCTAACGAAAAGCATGTTGGGAAAAATCATCTTTATACTTTAGTTGATTTTTTTTCAGTCTGTATTTTGTGGTTAGAATGCATCCTGAATTAATTTTTTTTTATATAAAATGGCCAGTATAAATAATTATTTGGTACAAAACTGTTGTATTTGTCATTTTGCAATCGACTTTGAAGAAGTTATGGAAATACAGGCAAGATCCCTGTTTAAGGGCAATTATAAAATAACAAGTTGGGCAGCCTGAAACGTTATACCAGGTCTGAATGGTAAGAAATTCATAATTGAGGACCTAAAGTGTTCTTCCCAGGTCTGGGCATCTCCAAAATAATTGCCGATCTATAAACATCCTGTGCAGCCAAAAATGTCTGAAGAATAGTAACCCGTGTAGAGGAAGTGCACTTTAAATACCCTCCAAAGTCCCGACGCTTTGTACGATGTCGCCATTAACGGTTGCGTTGGGTGCCTACTCCGGTGTCGCCTCGTCACCTGACTGTAGTTCTAAATTACGACGCCCGTCGGCAATAGCTCGTGTAGCTCTTGTGCGACAATAATTCAAACTTAATTAAATTCAAACATTAAATAGATTAATGCATTAGATCTGTTTTTATATATTCAATATTATCTTAAAACTTTCTAGTTATGTGCTGTTTGATTACTTTCAGGTTGTTGCATTTAATTTTCATCAGAATGGAATATGTACGAGAAAGGAGAGGTTCTCTGATGGAGATGGTAAAAATACTTTTAATTATTTTATGCCAAAATTAATTCAATTTAAAGGGTCCTATAAATGTTGTATGATATTTAGACATATTGCGGCTGTGTTAACTACACACAATTGCAGGCAAACCTCATTAATGTGAACACGATAAATTGAAATTACTGTTCATTCTATTTGTAGTTGGAATTCTCGTCATATGGCATTGACAATGTTATTTTAAATAATTAAGCCCAAAAAATATGCAACACTGAAGTCTGCATATCCAATTCCAAAGTAAACTGATAGTTTCTAGGTTTTAGAAATCTGTTTTTTTAATGTTTTACCTCATTTATTCATATTTATTTTTTCCTCTCCACTTTCTTAGAAAACTTTTGGTGCTTAGCTAATGCTAGCAGATTTGTTGCCAGTTACAGGCTTCAGAAATAAGAGAAAGGTATTTTTTTTTCATTATCTTATTGACGAATTGCATCTGATCGCTGTGAATAGTAGGTTTAACAATTTTCCAGCTTTATAATCGGTAGACATTGTAAGTCAGCAAACTGTATGTATGCTCTACACAATTTCTGAATGACTTAAGGTTGCCTGATCTTTACTTTGATCTACATTCCACCCATTCAATAACAAAAAAAGGCAAATAGGACTTGTAATATAATCACACTCTTTTTATAATATGATATTGTTGATCTTTGTTTAATCAATGTATTTTTCCTTCATAATTGTTAAATGTAATTTTTCTGTAGGTTTCTGGCAGTCAAAGTTTGGTACCCGTGTTTCCCTCTGATGCACTCATTTGATTTATTAAAGTATGTTTTTTTATAGTTTACTTTTGATAATAGTTTACTTATTTAAAAAATTGTTTGGAAACTTTAATGAGTAGTCAGTGATGTATTGTATTGTTTGTGTAAAATCAGTGGTGTGTAAATATGCATATCACGAAAATGCAAAAATGAGGAAGTTTGAAATCTTGCAATAAAAGTACTTAATTTTGACATATTCACTATAATTTAATGTTTTATTAGTTCCAACTATATTTAAAAACAATATCTGACAAAAATTGATTTAATTTTAAAGTTATTTAAGCCCTTGGTCACGTAAGCTGAAATGGGCGCAGCAGGCCTTGGCATACTAACGTGCTGTTGCACCAAGGAGTTTAGTTCTATTAAAATTTTAATAGTTAAGCTTTTTTAAAGTCATTGTAAAACTAAATCAACAGCAATAGTGAAATTTATTCAGAATAATCCAAGATTTGCTTTTGCAATCCATTCCTAGGATTGTAAGCTGCCTGTCCCTGCTGGAAGGTCCCTGGCCGGATGCCCAAGGTGAATCGCTGCCAGATTTCCACCGGGTCCCCCCCCTCTCTCTCTCTCCTGGAGTTACCAGTGGTCCTCCCTGGTCCCTGTCCTAGGTGAACTCCTGCCGCCCCCCCTTTCCCCGACGTCCCTTCTCATCTTCTGAAGTGCTGCCGGAGGTCCTCCCTGCGAGATCCGGCCTGTCTTCCCTCGGATTATGTTGTGGCTCCTCCATCCCACCGTGTGTTCCGTCCATCTGATGTTGTGCCGTCTCTAAAATTTGTGCAGAAAATTTTGCTTTGTGTTTTGTTTAAATTTGTGTTTTGTTACATGTTTTTTCTCTGCGTCGTGGTGGGTGTATACCCTCATTGGACTTGGATGAGTGAACTTGAAGAATTTAGTTTTTTTAATAATTTCATAATTCTTTTTGTTTGAAAAGAATCTGTTAAATCCGAAATATAATTTTTTTTAGCTATAAGCCTGAAATAAATATTTTATGTTTATTGGTTAAAATTAACATTTTCCTCTGATTTTATTAATATATAACTGCTAGCTTTTCTTCTATTTATTGTTGGAAATAAAGATATGTTTTGAAACTCTGTAGATATTCAATCAATATTGTAAAACAAGTAAGTCTAACATAATTAAAATATATTGATTTTTTTTGCCACCTTACTTTTCAGTTTTCAAGATATATATATGTTCTTAAAATTATAAAAACATCTTTTTAACTCGACTCTTTAGAGAAAGTAACACAAAACAGTCTTTTTTTTAAAGTGCTTTAGAAAAAAAATTCTTAAAAAATGTAATTTTATAATATTTATCTATCAAGTAATCTATATGTTTACCTACGTTTAAATGAATTTGTGTACATAAAATCAATTATTGCATTTTCTAAACTATAACAATTCAGTATATAATGTTTATTAAGTACAATGCGTAACGTAAAAAAACACATAAAACTGGAAAATACATTAAAATCAATTTGATAAACGGTGGAAAATTTATAATTAAAAAAAAATTGGTTATTAAATTATCTGTAAAATATGGTTAAAAAGTACCAATAAAAATTAATTCTCTAAATAAGAAGGAAATTACTCATTATAGTTAATCTATGAATAAATATGGCTGAAAAAAGCAATTAAGTTCTTAAAATAAGAAGTAGGAAGTCACTCATAAAAGTTTTAGTCTAAAAAGGAGTGAAAAAAAAACTCTTAAAAAAGGAGTGAAAAGCCACTCGGCTGGCATCTGAAATTAGTCCAAAAAGGAGCGAAAATGACCGCTCAGAAAGGAGTGAAAATGGCTTATCAGAAAGGAGTGAAAAAACAACTCCGCAAAACGAGTGAAATTCACTCCTATAGGAGAAGTGCATTTTCGGCACTGGAAAGGAGTGAAAATTAACTCAGACTGAGTTAAAATCGCTCGTTTGTTTTAAGAGTGTGGTTTATATGTAATAATGTAATAACTAACTACGTAACGTTTTACTGAAATCTCTCCTAATATAGAGGAGAGTTTTACTGAAATTCTAATATATATATATCAGAAAGAGAGAGAGAGAAGGAAACATTTTGCATTCCTGCAATACGAGCTTTTCTTGGGAGGGAAAAAGTAAAGCATATAATATAATTGTCCACTTTAGCTGATAAAGGCGTGACGGTGGCTTTCAGGCAGAATTGTTACAGTACGAATGTTCTTCCTTGTCTGTTTACCTTTCTAAGTATCACATTATAAGCCCCGCACAATTAAGGGCATCTACGGAAAAGAAGGGTTTTCTAATAAATCAGGCTAACTGCCAAGCAGGTTGGATCCCTCAGTCCAAACCCCTTTGTGTTTTGCCTGAATGTGTTCTACAACAATGACCATGACCAACAACAAACTCCTTCTCGTCGAAGAGGGGGGGCTAGGGGGAGACAGAGATTTAACGTTCATTCTTGAGATACCACTCGTTTACAGATGGATTCGTTGTCTTCTGATTATCAGGGCAAATCATTAAAATTAATTATAAACAAATGTTTATTAATTATAATTTCAGTGTTTTGTTTGAGCTTATGATTCGTTTATCGTGGTTCTCTTTGAAAAATGGTAAGATGGCTAAATTTCAATTTTTCTTATAACTTGAAATTTCAAAAAGTAACTGTGATTCGTTACTTTTTTAAAAAGTAACTGTAACAGTGTTGCTTTTTAAAAGTAACTTTCTAATCCCTGATATATATCTATATATATATTATATATATATATATATAAAATATATATATATATATATATATATATATATATATATATATATATATATATATATTATATATATATATATATATATATATATATATATATATATATATATATATATATATATATATATATATATATATATATATATATATATATATATATATATATATATATATATATATATATATATATATATATATATATATATATATATATATATATATATAGTATATATATATATATAGTATATATATATATATGTATATATAACAACGGGAAATTATTATCATATTTGAGGAACCGGTGAACAAAACCGGATACGGACTACTAAAAGTTTCATGAAGTAAAATTTCGTGGTATATCTATAGAAATTATCTAAATAATATTTGTTCCTAAAGCGGAATGTATTT
The DNA here is from genome assembly GCA_019343175.1 of Oedothorax gibbosus. Classification (NCBI taxonomy): domain Eukaryota; kingdom Metazoa; phylum Arthropoda; class Arachnida; order Araneae; family Linyphiidae; genus Oedothorax; species Oedothorax gibbosus. The sequence goes on from CM033282.1 coordinate 491,137, forward strand.
TACATTGTACTTTCATGTTTGTAACTTGGACAATTTATAAACCGTGTTCCTTCTTTGACGCCGCTTTAGTTATCATACTCGTTTAATTGATCTGTACATTGCATTTTCCGTCAAGCCATTTTCATTTAGTTGATACAACGCTATATATTTCATTTTCCAAAATCCCTCACGCCCCTATTTTTTTTTTCCGTCAGCAACACCTTTTTAATACCGATGCCACCGAATTTCCCGTACGAATTCGGTTTCAAAATGGACGACGGCACTGTCCAACAAGAATCAGCCAACACAAACGGCAAGTACGCACGCCAACGGAATGGTTTGTGAATATCGTCGCACTAGAGCTACACGAGAGCTATTCCTAATGGAATGTATCGCGATGTCGAATACAATGCGGATTCCGTGTCAAGATCCAGTCCAACGAGCCCGGGATCGCCAATCAAAATGGCGCAGATGTTGTTTATGTTGTCAAACAGAATCCATTCATTTGATTATTTATTCGTATCATTTCTTAGGCGTTTTAGTGTTTTTTTACTGTTTTGACAAATTCTTTTCTTCATATACAGATTTTATAGCCAGAATCATCAATGAAAAAGATAAAACTCAATCTCTCTATTTGATTATTCACACATGCACTTGAGTATGTGTATATTTTTGCTGTTTACATAGTCTTTATAATTTAATATAAAAGATACTTAATTTAGTAGGGGGAACCAGGGACATATGACCCCACTCGAAGTTTTTTTCTTGTAACTTTTAAAAAACACTATTTATTAATGTGTAAATGCAGATAATTTATACTTTATAAAGTAGTACACAATATATATTAGTATTTTTCTGTAGTTTTAACTGCAATAGTAGTAAAATATAAATTATTTAAAACTTTAGTTTTGGGTCATGTATCCCAATGCATAGGGATACATGACCCACCTATTAGGGATACGTGACCCAACCCCAAAATATGGTAGTATAACTTAAAATAATCAAAAAACGTTTACCAAATAACAAAACTAATATCATATTATAAAGTTTATATAGATTTTATAGTATTTTCAGACAAAATTATTACTTTTTATTTTTATCTCATTAATTATGCTTATATTAACGAAATAATCGAATTTAAAAGTAACTTCTGTTCGAAATACAAAACTGGGGCTTCTTTTATTTTGCAGAGAAAACAGATATGGTTGAAGAATCGCTACTATTTTATCAATATCATTTTGGGATGTATTATCCATTTTAGGACATTTAAAACACTTTCCATCGATTTTTTCTGCATATTGAATTGTAAGTTCGTTAAAAAAAATTATCTTGTACCTTCCAAACAAACCTTACACTTCGTTAAGGACCCAGTCAATTACTTTCGGGACTCCCGTGATTTTTAAAAAAATTTACTTGGTCTACGTCTGTCTACTTTTGTGTTGTTTACTTGGGTCACATATCCCTAATTGGTTTGGGTCACTTATCCCTAGTTGCACTTTTTTTGTTTAATCCCTAAACAAAGTCATTTGCGAATAATTACATTAGCACTATTATGCATGTAACTGTAGCTAATAGCATGAACTAAACAAATAACTAATTGAAAAAATCTTTCTTTTAAACCAAAAATGTAGACCGAAAAACCTTACGGCCTCAAAAATTTACTTTAAGTGCATGAAAACGTATTTCTTCGCATAACTTAACAAATACGCAATGATTCAGCTCTTTTTTTTCACCATGTGATCAACTGGCTGAAAGGAAAAAGTGATGCCACTTTCAACTCACAAAACTTTTCCATTGCTGAGAAAAAGGCATTGGGTCATGTATCCTTAGGGGTCAAATGTCCCTAGTTCCCCCTATAGACTTAATATATAAGAAAAATCTTTATTTCTTAATTTTTTTATGGATTTGGGACTGCAGTTGCTTTTATTACGAGGTTTCAGAAAAAAATTCTAGTTTGTCAAGATACTTTTTAACGAAATCACCAATCAAAATAGCACAGGTGTTGTTTATGTTGTGAAACTCAATTAATCTATTTGATGGTTTACCGTATACTTTTTTTCTAGCGTCTAAGGCTATTATGTCCATAAAGGTTTAATAGTGTCTTGGTTCGTTATAGTAGATAAAAATGGCGTCAATACTGTTTTTTGATCTGTTAATGGTCGTTATAGCTTTCATGTAGTCTGTTTGCCAAAGTGTCTATATTGCTCAATAAAATATCTTTTTTGTACTGTTTGGGTGCGTTATTTTTTCGAAACGAACATCGGTCTCTCATAAAAATTATTTTCTAAATTTTATTTTTTTCTAAATCGTTAAAATATTGTCAGCAAGTATTTCAAATCCACACAAAAAGGAAACTTTGTATTAAATTTATATCAAGGATATTCAATCGTAAATGTGTCAAAAATTTGTATTTCTTTTTTATTTATTTTAATCCATGATACTAAACTAGATATAAAGAAAAAATTCTTTTTTAAAATTAGTTAAAATATAATTTTGTTTTTGTGACTTATGGGTTGTGTTAAATAATGTAATTATGGTTATAGCTACTTGAAATGCTTCGTTTTTGTCCACTCTCTTAAAAAAATATAGATAATTCATTTTAATTAAAATATATTTCATTTATAAAATGTTCTGTGCAGCACGCAGATTCAGGGTACAACAATATTTTTAATCCTAACATTATTTGCGGTCATTAGGAATCCCCATTGTTAGCGATACAGCTAAACTACTCATAAATATTTAAATATGCAAACTTACAAAACAAAAAACTAATTAAATACTAGGCAATAAAATCATTAAAGTTTTAAATAAAAAAAACTAAATCACTATACAATTATCTAAAATTATTGCCTGTTTCGTAAACACAGTTTAAAACCTGTTAATGTTTGTGTACTTAATGGTTAGGGTTCACCGACCCTCTGTCAAAATGCAAATACCCTGAAAACAAATCAATGCTATTCTAAAATAAAAAAAATGATAATAATCAATACATCAAAAAATAAATTTAAGTAAAAAATCTAGACTGTCATTTAAGTCAACTTCAAAATGTTCCCTAACTTGTTACGCAACGATATTCTGATACAGTGAAAGGCCTAGCTCTAGGATCGTCGTTCGCTTACATACTCAGCTGAATGTAATGGTTTGAAACTATTGGAAATGAAACATTTGCCGAAAAATGAGTTTTTATTAGTATCGAGGCAATCATTAGCATTTAAAGTAAGCATACTTTTCACTGAATTTCTTTTTTAGAAAATCCTATTTAAACGAAAGCTATGCACACATCTGCACCATAAACCAAAGACATTCTTAGTTTGTCTCCACTTTCCAATACATTTACTTAAATTAATATCATGTCTCAATTCAAACGTTAAAAATTTACTTAAAGTTATACAATTACTGAAGGTTCTTTTTTACAAACTGTTCAGAGACAACAAACAGTAGATAGAGAGAATTTATCTTTAAGAAAAAATGCTGCGGTTACAAGTATTCATCTTTCATATATTAATTATTAACTTATATTTCACATAAGTATTCATTTTTCTCATACTTTTTCTAGAGGACAATCACCCATAGTTATAATTATTAAATTACAAATTTTAAATTTTTTATGAAATTTTAAAATTATGGTCCTTACTTACCCTCTGAACAATTCGATGCTTCATGGATTATAGAAGATTACAATAAAAAATAAGAAAAAATAGATTATAACAGTGTAATCACATGTGTTTCTCGAAAACCTATGATCAAATAAATAAGTCAATTATATAAAAAATGTGTACTAAAAGTATTGAAAAAAAGACTAATTTCAAGGGGGGGGGGGTAGTTCTAACTATATAAAATTTAGTACCAGCAAAGGATTATAATTATAGTTGTTTTACTTGTTAACTATACTTTATTAAAATACACCGCCTCTTTAAAATAATAATATTATTAATAATATTAGGAATACAGAAATAATTTTTTCATTATTTAACTCTGGCATAGTTACGGTGTTTGAAAAACCTCAAGTTAACTATAACCATTAGTTTGACAAGTTTCGGAAAAATATGCATGATAAATGATAGACTCTAAAATAAAGCATAAACAGCCATCACCGAGTTATATAATTAATGAATAAAATATGAAAGCGTTTCATTTAAGTTGTTTATGTCAGTTTCATGTCCCGAACTCTTGGCTACTAAATAATTTATTTTAAAGTCAAGGAAACACTGCAGTATGCGTTATCTACAAAAAACGGTAAATGCTTAGAAAAAGTGGAGTTTAAAAATGTGACTTCACCAGGAAAGTTTATTTTTCTTAAGGATAATTATTACTACGAAAAATCTGTTTGACTTCTGTAATTAGCAAAGTCCTATTTTATATTCAAATTTAAATTATGTATATTTGCAACATAACTTTCAAATGATTCTCAACTAACTAATATTTAAATGAGGTACTGTCTCATTTAACGTAAATGTAATGTAAAGTGGAATTCTCCACTTAAAATTTGATGTTAGCGGAGTATTTAGCTTTAAAATAATTTTCTATTAACATTTGAGACCAACACTGACAATATTAACAAACTTAAAATCTCATCAGGATGTAAGGGTATACATTAAATTAGTTTTGAATTGTTATAAGTAATAACTATACATTAACAATGTAAATACTTTAACATGAAACATGTAAAACTAAATAAACAAAAAATAGTGAGGCTGCTATTTTTTGGCCAAAAATAGAAAGATAGTGAAAGGGACCTTTGAAAATCGGTATGAGATATTATAAGACTCAAAGTCATTAACGTAACGTAGCTATACTGTAGATTTACTTGTGGAGTGTAGATATTGGAATTATAAGAACTCAAGGGGGTTTAAAATATATTAGGTGTCTATTTCATTGCTAAAAAAATACTCTGTTAAAAACAAATCTTGGGCCAACAAATCGTAAAAAGTGTATGATTTCGCTCTATATTAAGAAAAGTAAGCTCTTTTAAAGTGTTAGCAGCCAAAAAAAAAAAAAAAAAAAAAAAAATTATATATATATATATATATATATATATATATATATATATATATATATATATATATAATATATATATATATATATATATATAATATATTTTTATATATATATATATATATATATATATATATATATATATATTTTTATATATTATATTATATATATATATATAATATATGTAAGGTGTGTCTCCCTTAAGTCAGCCAAAAACGAAAATTTAGTTCTTTTCTGCATAAACACCACGGGAAAAAAATCAGAAATGTGTGATTTTGTTACGTTCTTTTTAAAGAACAGTTGCTCTCTGCTCTGTTCTTTTTTACAAAAGTTTCTTTACACGAGGAAGAATTCAATAAACAAACATTGTAAAACAAAATTATTTTATTAGGTTAATTCTGCTAAAGTGGAATCACAAAATTTCCCTTTTTTTACAAAAGTTCCAAATATTCTGCTCAGTAACGACTTCTTCAAATAATACACACAGCAATAATACAAAAATACAAAAAATACGAAAGATTAAATACAACAAAAAAAGCCACCTGCAAAGAAAAAAAAGTTGAAAGAAATGATTTAACAACGTGATATTTTAATTGTTAAAAAATATCATGTTGTTAAATCTTTCTCGGTAAGGTCTGCGATTTTTTATTTTCTACTATTTTATCTTTTTGTTGTTGGTCGCTATCGGGTTGCCATCGAGGCTTACTGGTGCATCATATTTGGCGCGTTTATCTATTTTGTTGTTAATTTGGCGCGCCGGGCAGGTGGCTTTCATTGCTTTTTTTCGTTTTTTTTAATTTTATTATTTGTTCAAATTCGGTTTTTGCTGTGCCGGCCTGTATTATTGATCTTTTTTATTGTTGCATTTGAAAAAGAAGAATTTTTAGAGTCATTTATGGTATATTTTCGTGTTTTATAATTAAGTTTCGTTTGCATATTTTTAATCGTTTGTATTTAGTGTGTGACTTTTATAACTTTTTTACTTCATTTGCATTTACGTACTGCTCTGTATTTGTTTTTTAATTGCTAGCACATAATCTTATATATGTGAGAGAGCGCAGCGAGCCGGTCGCGAAGCGGCCACTGGGAATTGCGCAGCGATTCCCGGGGGTTATTGAGCGATAGCGAGCGGGGGGCGTAGCCCCCTGCCGGCCACGAAGCGGTCCAATGGAATTGCGCAGCAATTCCCGGTGGTTGGCGAGCGATACCGAGCAGGGGAATGGAGTGGAACAGTCCAAGAATGAAAGCTTGCGAGCAAGTGAGATTGCGCAGCAATCCAAGGGTGCGAGCTTGCGAGCCTAGGGGCGCAGCCCCTAGTCATATAAAAAAAAACTTTAGTTGATTGAGATCTAGTTATTTTTTTATTTATTAAATATACGAAAAGGTATTATAGACAATCAAAAACGGGCTCGAAGGCCAGAACTTCTCGTAATTCGAGGATCCTTAACACACGATGCGCAGAAAGAAAAACAATTTCATGAACTTCACGTTGTTAATACAGCACACAACTTTTCAACGTATTCGCTGCATTGTTTTGAAATAATGGTAGCACACCTTTTCGTCAAAAATAAATTTTATGTTTGTATGGACTCCACTATACAGGATAGTTAAAAAGCAAAACATAAATGACAGTTTACTTAAGTATAAAATAACTCAAATTATCCAAATCTATGGAAGTTTTAATTTTAAATACATATAATACTTAAAAGTAGTTGCCTTCTTGTTCGCTTTCAAAACTAATTTGGCTTGGTTTTATAAATTTCTTACAAGTGATAACCATGGACTTTATACAAACGAAACTGAAGAGGCTGATACTTTTTTGGACTATTTTCTATAAGTTTATCATTGTATATAGCGCCAAAATAGATTTTAGCAGATGGATCGTGTACCATCCCATACACGGAAGTTGAGCGATTTCCACTTGCACGTTTGCGAAAGCAACGTTCCGTAATGACGAGTCGGATTTGACCATTACTGTACAAAAACGTTCATCCACTTGAAATCTCTCTCAATAAGTTTCTCTTAAGACAAGGGTTCTCCATTCGATTACGAAGTCCCGAGTGAAAAATAGAGCCGAAATGTCATTCCTTAAATTTCTTATCTGATTTGGAGCGAAATTAGTTTTGCTTTCGTAATACCTGATTGAATCAGCGAGCCTGAAAAATCGGGAATGAGCTCTTCCTAATTCTTGATACAATCCGGCGGAAAATCGATTGGCGGGTTTGACGAAAGCGTAACTGCTGTCTGAGTTTCAGTTAAATAATTGAGAATTTTACAATCGTAAGACAACTAAAAACTCTACTTTTAAGGGGCCCGGATTTCCGAGTGGTTTGGACCATTACGCTAACAGTCTGTGCGCTGTAACGGGTGCGGGTTCGATTCCCGCCTTCACCCTGGGTGTACCTTCCTTTCTCTGTGACAGTAAAAAATTCTTTATGTATTTGTCTTACTTGACGAAGGCTTCATTAGCGGGTCTCTGATCAGGCCACAATCCGGAATATATATGTACTTACCCGTACCCTTACCCCCTCCACTTTTATAGTTTCTTATAGATATTGGCTATCATAAAGTCATATATGTAGGAGAAAATGTTAACAATCATAAATCGCCTAATTACAACGGTATGGTTGGTTTTCGACCCTTTTTCGAAGGTCCGACACTTTTTTTCAATCACAAATCGTTTCCGCGTAAGCATCCTCAAAATATTGATCGCATTAAATCAGGTGTTAAAGTTTATATTGTATCATCCAAGGCCTTCAGTGTACATAAGAGGACGACGGATCAGCGGCCGCATAAGAAGTGTAAAAACGCTTTTGGGGCATTTCCAAGCGTGACTTACACTACATCGGACGATTTAACAAATTTCGTTTGCATAGTTCATAATTATTTTCTATTTATTCAATAAAAATATTGTATGTCAGTTTACCCCTAAACATATAGTATTTTTAGCAATCAGTAAAAACTTTTTTAATTTAATATTTTACTAAAAAATAATAAAAATGTCCTGATGTGACTTACACTACATGAAAGGAAGTCGATTTTTGGTTATCATTATAAACTCTAATTTCTTCTTCATAGTGCAGTAAATCAACATTCTACCAGTGCTTATTTTAAGTATAAGGTTTAAAGCTAAATAATTTAATTGCAAAAAAGTATTGAAACATCATAGGAAATAATTTGTTAACATTTTTGTGCGTGACTTACACTACATTCAATTTGTGACTTACACTGCATAATGTGAATTGTATCACCGATATGGAAATTTTGGCAATAATAACATAACATATGTAAATAATTTTGAACATGGTAAGTTAAAAATTGCATACATGGTAAAATCATAGTTAGAAAAAGTTACACAACGTCCCCTAAAATTGGTTTCTGGTAATTTCTTAATTCTTTCTTCAATAGCATTGTCTGAAAAACCTTCCTTCTCAGTCCACGCAAAAAGACTTCCCGACCATTGCAGATGTTTCAGTTTTATTGAATAAGCATCTTTACTTAACATTTGCCCCACAAAATATTTAACGATAATTTTCCTATAAAAGGAACTAAAAGCTCTTTTTCCAGCATCAAATTCATTTTCAGAATTTTGTTGAGAGGTATTTCCTTTTACAATATTTAAATTTGTTTAATCAGCCGTGTAGTATTTTTGGGAATTTAATGAAACATTGGCAGTTTTAAGTAGGTATTTGTTTAATTTTAAAAAGCAGAGCAAATTTTGAGTGTCAGGAATCGGAAATATTTATTTTCCTTTGATGAGCAAATATCATTTAATATACCTATTTCGCCCTTTACACAGTTGTCAGAAAGGTATAATAGTGATATGTTTGGGCAGATTTTTTATGCAAAGTGAAAAAATCTTTAGCAGAATGTTGGTCAATTTTCCTGGAATGTGTGGCTGCTTTTATCTCCTCCTCACTGTATCACCAAGTCCATCAATTGGTCCTTTTTCATGACTAAAGGTAAAGATGGCCAACATTGGTGGCAGAGAAAAACCATTCAATGTTGTCTAACGGTTGGAACATTGGAATAGAGATGGTGTATTTTTAGTTAAAGTGTTGTCCGTAAAGTGGTTTTTGCTTTAATTTTCTTTAAAGGTTTGAAATTTACCACATTCTTAAAGTCTTTCCCTTTGCTTTCTTTTTTCTTTTAGCTGTTATCAAAATATAAGAAATCTACAAATATTATAGCTAATCTACAATAGATAAATCAAACAGAAGCTGTGACTAACACTACGTTGTGACTTACACTAAAAAGTTAAAAAGTTTTATAAATAGAGAAAATGCTTTTTATTTTAAAATTTAAAGGTGTGGAATTACACAGAGGTTAATATAGAAAGAAAATATCTTAAAACTTTTGAAGCAAAGCCTTATTTTTAAAAGTTATAGAATTTTTTAGATCTTTTCATGACTTACTCTACAGCCAAAACAGGGAATGTTTATTTTCCTAATTAAGTAACTTTTATTTATAAATGCCGATTAAAAATGTGTTTTCAAGATAGTTATTATAGTGCATTTTAATAATTTTACCAAATAATCTGATAAAAAAATAATACTTAACTTAAAATTCAAAAATTCAAAATGATGAAAAACCATAACACATGCTTTAAAAAAAAGCAGCCACTTTGAAACTTCAGTGTTGCCACAGATAAAAACAATAATAGTTTTTGATGCAAAATTTTTGTAGTTCAAACTTTTCTAAATCACATATAAAAATTTCAACTGGACGTATTTACGTAGAATTAACCTTTTGGAAGAAACTCTCCAACATAATTGTGACAAACTCATTTGTAGGAATGACGCTATTCACTTTCTAAAGCGACGGACGGATATCTATATTGACTGATTTCTTTGAATGAGAGCCATTTTTTATGGGTTAAAGGATGTTAGTTGTATTTTTAGTTAAGGTGGTTGATTTATGCTGAGTATTGTTTTAAGGGATAGGATGCGATGATTTTTAAATATTTTCGTAAGAATAGGTATTTTCGTGCCTAAATCAGTCTACAGTGATGTTTAAAATTTAGAAAATTATTGTATGTTGAAAATTGAATATAAGACATATACATAAAGAAACAGTCACAAAAAGGGATAGGTTTTAACTGTTCTATGTGAAAATATACTTTTTTAATGTGACTTTTTATGTATTTTTAGCCAAACTTTTTTGTTTAGTTGTCAGACAAAGACAATCATTGGTGGTTCATGTTGCAATTAATAAAACAACTATTACTAATTTTATGGTCTAATATAAAAAGTTCGGACACCACATCAATATTTTAGATACTTAAAATGATTACCTATAAAGCGAATATGAAATCAACATTCTATAAAGAATATATTTATTTTTTATTGCTAGCATTGCTTTATTTGTATTTTTTTATTAATTTCGCATTTTCACTTTTTTTTTTAATTTGCATTTCTACCAAAAATTACTTAGATATTTCAGGATGTATACGAAGAAAAATGTCAGGTAACAATTTATAGTTCGGTCCAACCATGGTTAAATGATGAAATATTTTTTTTAACAAAATAGATATTAAGTTTTTTATTAAAATATTTTTTTAAAAAAAATTTCTATTCTAATTGCATTTATAGACGTCGTCGCATTTTTTTAATTTCGATTCTTTTTTTAATGAGCTACGGTTAACTCCCATTGCTGAAAATTAAAAATCCATTGAATTTTAAACAAAACATTTTCAATTTAAAAAAAAAAACTCTTTTCTGGAATATCAGTAAGTTTGTGTTTTCTCTGTCGAGTCTCAAATGTTTTAATGAAAAATACATTTTTGAGACTAAAGAGTTAAACTAGTTTTTACTAATAGTATATGCCGTATAATAAGAAATTTTTCTTAAATTTTGTCTACTACTTAGTTAATATGAGTTTATCGTAATTAGTTTCAGCTAATTGAATCCACTTTAAATTGTATAAGGTAAACTGAACATTCAAGCAAATGAGAAATATGTTAATTTTCACATTGGATGTTGCTCATTTTACACTCATACGCGCGAATATTCAATTATACATAAATATGCACCCTGCAATATATCTTTTCATTTATTTTTTTATTTCTATAATGTTCAAAACTTTAATTACATCACGAAAATTTTTTTTCTTCTAAATTCAGAAATCGAAAATCGACTTTTACGTAAGTTGTACAATTGCTTCCTGCTAATAAAAGCGCATTTTTATTTACTCTAGGATTTTAAAGAAAAAAGAGGAAATAACTTTTTTTATGCGTTATATTTCAAAAGGCATATGGATCGATTATAAACTAGAGGATGAATAAGAAAAAAGTTGTACGGAAATTGAGCAGTTTATGACTTTATTTCCGCTTGTTGTCAGACTCTAACAACCGTTATGGTATTGGATATAACTACATTACCTAACCCTTTTAATATTAAAGTGAATAAAAATATCTATCTTGAAGAGACTTTATTAAAATATGTAAAATGAAGAGAAAATTAATATTGGCATTAACAGTAAAAAATCCCTTGTAAAAAACCAATAACTTATTCTCCTAATTTTAAAAATGCGTCTATTGATGTTATAGAGTTTTAAAAAAGTAGTTTTCATAATGAAAATATTTCGTTTTTTTTTCTCAAGATTATAAATATATTGAATTGAATGAATGTACAATTTATCTACTTTGATAATTAAAATTTTTTATTCCTTATACTAATTATGATAAGATTAAAGTTGGATAAAGCAAAAATTAACTTTATTTTACAAGATGCAAAAATATTGAAATGCTAAATCACATCTTAAGAGATTTGACATAAAGTAATGTTGAATACAATAACATAATGAATAATTCTACTACGTTTTGAATACTAAGTAATTTTTCTTGTTAAAAGTGTATACAACTAATATTTATTTTTATTTTTTTGAGAACACGTTATTGTATTTAGCTAACAGATATAAAATGATTTAATAACATTGATTTGAAATTAAAAAAAAATCAAAATGAAGTAACTTTTCTCTACTTCTTAAGGGGGAGCAGTACCCAAAAATAGACAAAAATATATATTTTCGGTTTTTGGATCACTTTGATTTGTAAATTTTGTAAAGTTTTAGTAAAACTTTTAGAAATTTGTTTTATATATATATTTTGAAGCATTCAAAGGTCATCACGTCGACTTTGCAAGAGAATAATAAAAGCTATATATCAATGATTATCTTTTAATGTCTATCTTTTTTCATTTCTTTCTATATTTAAATTCCAAAGGTGTTTGGAAACACTTATCTAGAGTATTAATATTTTTTCCTGGATAGACGGTTATATTTCACTCAAAAATGTGGATGGAATAAGTTTTATTAGGTTTAGATTTTTTTATTTGTAAAGTCTTTTAAATTTTAAAGTTATGAAATTGAAAATAATCTAATTTGTTTTCTATACTTTTGCATGTAAATATTTACAAAAATTGTCTTAATATCCATGTGCAGTTTTTCGATAAACTTGTAAAAAAAGTTTATTTTTAATATTTAATAATTCATAAAACAAAGAGGAGTCAGGCTTCCAAAAAAGCATAAATAATGGAAGGTTTTGATATTGAATAAAAACTTGGTTAAATTTATTGTTCTTGTACTCTGTGTTTAGTTTTAAAATGCTTAAAAATACATTGATTTATATATTAAAGTTAAAAACGTCTAAAACAGTTTTCTGGGTGATGTTTCTTCTCAACATTGAAGTCTATAACAAGATCCGGTATAGCATCATGATACAGTGTGTTGTTTTCGTGGGTTCGAATAATCATAGATGAACTTTTCGTTTTTATATTTTTACTTTACATTAACATATAAGATTATTCATAAGATTTATATATTGTAATACTATATATTATGCAGCAATTATGTAAATTATTTCTGAGATAATATAGTTCATATAATTGATAGCTAGAATTTTTATTTTTTGCAAAATTATCTTAAATTTCGATCACCATGTCAAAAGAAAAATATAATTTAGCTTAAAGGATTTTTAAATGTAAATATTAATCCTAATAAAGCTACTAAAAATGTTCTGCGTTTTTGAGCAACAATACCTCTAATGAAACAAATCGAGAACTTATGTATACTTAACAATATAATTTTTTATATTTTAACATTTTGTTTCTAATTAACAATTCTGCATTTAACTTAAAATATTATTGAAAAAGTATGATAAATATCATTGAATATAACATTTTCCAGCAAAAGTACATAAATCAGAGATAGTCTTTTTACAAAAAAGTTGTCGATTTTATAAAAAAAAAAACCAAATGAAAAGTTCTATTTATCAAACAGAAACAAGAAACGAATCCTGCCTCATTTAAAATCAGTGGATTGTTATTAATAACGCTAATATTTATTCTGAATCTGATAATTCATTCGTTATTTACTTCAGCGGAAGTCGGCGATAAAAATATTTTCAATTAAAACTCTAAAGTGATGCTAATTATGGGACAACAAGGAAAGTAATAAGTTTTAATAAAAATAAACGAGGACAGAAGAAATTAAGGAATTAATGATATACGAATATTATTCAAGAACTTATATGTTGAGCTGATTTCATTCTACCATTTGGTACCCTAATTACTTACTATTATTTGTACTTTATTAACAATTTGGAGTCCGTAACTGAACGCCTTTTGAAAAAAACGCTAATCTGCATTTTGGAGCCTTTAACTTTCCTCAGAATTTAATTACACCCGACATTTTTTAAATATTTAATGAATACGAAATCCTTTGGCTTATGTATTTGAGCTTTTGAAGATGGCACAGGCGTGTACTTTTAAATACGACTACTTTGTTAATATTTCATTGGGATAGTGAATGATATTGTAAAAAAAAGTAGAATTCCTTTATTTATACGTTTCCAAAAGGATACGATATTGAAATGTGCACAATGCATTTAAACCTATTTATCTTATTAGTTAATTAAGGAAGCGCTCAACCCCTTATTTTACTGTTCCTTATTTAACCGATTCTTTTCATACCTAGTTAAATGCTAATATGTTTCTCATTGACTGCGTCCTAACTTTTTGGAAGTTCTGAATCCTAAATAAAATGGTTTATTAGTGGTAAAATACCCGACTCTGCTCGAGTAAAAACAGCAAACAAGCGCGTATTTTGAGGACGTCATGTCTGCACCCGATGCAGTGAATACAGTTATTCACACTAAAACTTGGATTTTTGAAAACAATCATTTAATTGAGGAAGTATATTATTAAATGAGTAAATGACGAGTAGACATATTAAATCAAAAATTTCAGTATACGATTTTTTTCAAAATTTGTATAAAATTTTAAATCAAAACCAAAGTTATAAACCAAATTGAGAGTGATTTTAGTTTAGCTTAGTCTCTTATATAAATAATATTCATTATCAATGCATTCTAATTGATAGCTTAAATACTCTCAGAAATTTTAACATATAATTTATTACTGAGAATTTTAAATTTTCTAACAACATCTTCCATTTCTTATGCTAACAGGTGGCGAAATTTCCTCAATTTTTTTATTGCTTTCAAAATGACAAAATAAATGTCATTATTTAAGTTAACTTTTTCTTTAAAATCGGAACTTAATATTGAAGCACGTTAACAATTCATAAATAAAGCATAAATTTTTTACGAAACTATGAAATTGCCTGCCTCTCACAGTTCCTATTTTCTATGCATTCCATTTTTTTTTGGAATCTATCTCTAGGTCGTTTGTCGAAATGCTTTTTTTTACATTTCTATTTCAAGTTGGCGGAGTTTGAAATCGACAACAAGTAGCCTGAAAGAAATAGTCAAGCTGTCAGGATGATTTACATTTTATGTCCGCACATTTATTATTCGGTAATCAAAGTTTATTCTGGGGTGTGTAAGACTTGGGGTCTGTTCGGTAAGGTATAATTTACGTAAGAAAGTCAGCGTCATGGAGAGTCTATAAAGTTTGCGATAGTTTAGCAGTCAAGATGTATTTTACGTATTGTAGCTTATTTCAAAGCATTTTGTAGGCAGAAGATATAAAAGCTAGTAAATAATGCGATTTTAACTCAATAAAAAAGTATTTTCTTTTATAAAACGCTTGCATTTTTTTTATCAAAACGTTTCATTACATTTCTTAAAGTAAATATAACTAAGTTATATTTATTAAAAAATAACTTTATTGAGTAACGTATTAATGATTTATCAATTCACAGTAAAACATGTAGTGTAAGATAACATCCCAAAAGGTGTGAACACAAACGTTATTGGGAAGAAAAAGGACAGAGAAATTTTGAAGTTTTTTTCAAATTGTGTACCAATGTTTAAGTCAATCATGTGATTCATGAGGCATGAATAAGAACGTAAAAAATGTCTGTAAAACAACATGAAAACACACAACAAACCAAAACTCTCAACTCACGAAACTCCATATGACCTTCTACGTAGGAGCGCCAAGTGGCGGCGTAACAACTCGTCAGATGTCACCCACAAGAATCTTTGATCAGTTGGTGTTATCACAGTGTGGAAAAAGATGGGGGTCTACGCAACGATACCTTTGTTTTGAAAATAAATTTATTTTAGTCAAGTTTCTAATAAAGTCGAAATATGGCTATGAGGCAGATTTTCTAAAATATTACTTAGGTCTACATCGATCGAAAACGTCAAAACAATTTGGGCCAAAACATTTCGAATTCGGTGAAATACCGTACAATTATGGACTTTAAAAGAAGAAGACGGGTTTTCTCCTTTCCCTTTAAGTTTCTCCAAATATAAAGTTTGAAAACTGGTTCGTGTTTTTTAAATGCCAAAGAAGATCCTAATTTAATTTTCAATGCAATGGTTTCCGAAAATATATCTCTGTAAAACAAACTGCTTCCGAATAATTGTTATTATCTAATTTACTTATTCTATTTCTATTTTCAAAGCATAAAATCTCAAAGAATATCCGGATACGTGCAACAATTACGGCCTATGCAAGCAGAGGAGAAACCTATTTCGGGGAATTCGACAGCCTAGCTTTATGACTCGGAGTCAGTTTTTGGAAGCGTCTCTTTCTTATTGGGCAATCTTGGCGTTGTTCTGTCGTCTCTCTCTGTCTGCCGCGATCTATTCGAATATGTTTCTCCTGGGATTCATTTCACAGAAAAGCGTGACTGACTTCTGAGCTCCCTTGAAGAATGGAGCCGCGGCAGAGTAGACCACTGATTAATGAAGGTGTAGCTTGTTGATGGAATCCAGGTCTTCTTGGAAGTAGGAACAGGGTTTTGTAAGGATAAATGGATCTTGGGGCTGTACAAAAGTTCTTTAATTTGCTTTTATTGTGGTGATCTAAGACAATTTAATCAAACTCAACTAAGCAAAACTAAACCCATCGGGAGACTCACCATATCAAGTTGATAATTGAGTTTGTCTAAACTACAAGTCTGCTTAGTACTTGGCTAAATTTTGTTCTGATATAAATACAAATTAAAGCTAAAAGCGTTGAGAAAAAAATGGTTCGGTTTATACGTGGAGTTCGATTGCTGTTAGTCTGACACATATATTTCTTTTATTGGTTTTAATTTTCTTTACCCTTAATTTCACCTGTTCTTCTAATGTATCAAAAATCCGGTAATTGCTTTTTGAAATACCTATGTTATACTTATATTATAACTAAAATTTATATATCAAATAAGATTTTTATCAATAGTTTCCTTATTTTTAAAATAATGACTATCGCTTAGTTTGAATTTTTGTAAAAGCTAGAAATACTTTTATTACACTGAGAGAAGAAAAAGTTTATAAAGGTAATTTATTCACATTAAATTAGTATTCTATAGAGACATAATGTAAACATTGAGGTAACACACAGTATTTACATATGGAGTTACCGTCTTAATAAATTGAACTTGTTTGAAAGAATTTTGTTCTGGGTGACACTTTATAAATAATGTTACAGTCAACAAAGCTGTTTACTAAGCAAATAACTCATTTGGAGCTAGGTGAATTGTCAAATACTTGAAATGAAATTATAAAAGAGATGCTTTTAATGACGTTTGAGTTAAATTAAATAATCAAATATATATTTCATTTAAGCGATAAATATGTTTTGATATATTTAGATTGCAATCAAAATATAAAAATATTCCCTTATTACAAAAACTTCTTTAATAAAATTTATCTAACTTACTTTAGGTTATATTTTTTTGTTATTTATATTTTGTTATAAGCAGGTTTACATACACTTATTGACAATTATGATTAACGTGTGTAATAAGGAGTGAAAACGCTTGCACGGAGTTAAATTTTTAATAAATTGTGTTACTAAATTTATTCAGAGTGATTCAAATCTAATGTTACTCGTTTAATACAGCATAACTTTAGTAGATATCATTATTTTTTAATTATAATGCATAAAAATGATTAAAAAATTAAACTGCATTTGAACTTACATTTTTTCTGAATTTTTAAAAGCGTATTTTATATAAAAAGGTACTAGTTCATTTATTCTTTTCTACCTGTTAGGAAATCGATATGAAAAACTACATTTTTTAGCATCCACCCAACATTAATAACGTTAAAAGTGGAAGGAATAATAATCCTTTAGTCCTTTGCGTGTGCCTATTCGTTTCTCCATCACCCACTGTCACAAAACGAACCACAATTCTCACAGACAAGTGGGATACCTCATATTAAAGGAAAAAAATCAGGCAACGCTGTATCTGAAATTTTATTAAAAAATTTAATTAAAAGTACAATTAAAATTTAAAAGATAATATTTTGACTTTTGAGTTCATATTAATTTTAAGCACTTCTTTGACACAAAAATAGCTTTCGTGTGCGAAACAATTGAAACACCTAACACTTTCAGAATTTTGAACTTTTTTTCCATGCCTTGTTCTCATAATTTCTTTTAATTTGCTGCCTAGTTTTAAACCGATCAATATTTTACATTATTTAACTTCGTTGTTATTTTCATGAATAGCCGCCATTTCACTTTTTCAATTGCATATTAACACTTTATTTTTTCGATCACGTAGACATGAGTTATTCCAACTTTTAAAGGTTAACTGGAGTTGGATAAATTTCTAATGCGCTTGGACAGATTCCAGAACTCCAAGCTCTTTGTACTTAGAAGCCAAATTTATCACTTTAGAAGGGATTGAGATTTTTTTAACATCATGGTTTTTACAACATCAATTTTAAAAGGTAACTTTTTATCTATTATTGTACGTGTACGCTGCTGGTTGGTAAATGAATGAAGATCGGAACACTGTGTAATAGAGATAACATTGTTGGGTATAGTGATAAAATGAGTTATTAAAGCATAGTTGGCTTACGTTTTTTGTATCTCAATTATTTATTTTTGAATTGAAAGTATAATATATACAACAGGAAAATACTCGCTGATCTCATAAAAAAAATAAAAATTGAGTTTTTATTTCATTGATAAATTATTGGATAGATTTATTTAAGATAACTTTTTACTGGTTCATTGTATTTGAATAAAGCATGTTAATAAATTAAATTTAAATATAAGGTGTTTCTATTTTATGGAAATTAGTAATATCATTTCTTAAAATAAGTTGTTTTTTGGAAGATTTTGCATTTATCACAAATAAAATTGCAACATTAGGCAAAACAGTGATAAAGGCTTCGAGAGGAAAGTATCAAATTCTGAATGGATTCAGCATGCTGAATACGAATATCACACTACAAATTTCTTAGTTCTAGTTTTCAAGGTATTTTCACTTTTAAATTGTTTTAAAATGTAGGGTAGGGTAGGGTTGGTACATATATATTCCGGCTTGTGTGCTTGATCAGTTAAAATGTAATGGGTGTTTCTTACACGTAGTTTTTGATGCTGAATATGAATGCTCAACAGTTTACGGCTTTGTCGCAATATGAAATTTTTATATGAAAAAGTTGGGGTTTTCAATGTTCTATAGACCAATATTTGTTATAAAAAAGGTCGTAATCGATTTTCCGTTGTATCAATCTTTTGTGAATAAAAATTTCAAAAAAATCACTAACTATATGCTTTAGGGTTACTAATAATTTATTTTACCTCAATAATGTTTTTCTGGAAAAATATTACTAAAAATACTTGGCCTCCCGAATCAGTAAGTTTGTCCAGGACTTCTAAATCCACATATTTAAAAGTACATACGTCGCTGCGACCTCAGAAAATTTAAAAAAACAAACATACAACTCAAATATCCATACCCATATGCCGCGATTCGAACCCAGGACTTTTCTACTGCCTGACCAGCTCTGACCATTCATCCCCCCAGTCAGCTAAATTTATATAAAGCTTAGTAAAACCTGATATTGAGATTATTAATGAACACTTTTGTCATATTTTATTGATTGGATCGCAATTATTGGTGACCAGTCTTGTAATTTTTGAACCGTGTTCCAATTACGGGATCACCCCTCAGTTGGATTTAATACCACCCCATAGCGACACAAGGATTTGGATCACGAAGTGTTCAGCTTGCTCAAGTAATTTTTTTTGTTTGGTTGTGTTTTTAACGTTTATAGCAGTACGTGTATCGGATCAATAAGTCGAGGCCAAAAACGACCGCATATTACTAATTGAGTACCCTAGTCCGGAGATTCCCAACCGATGGTTCGCGACTCACTACTGAGTCGTAACGAATAGGTTTTGCAGAAGTAGCCGAAACACCCTCTACGGAAAACGTCTCGGAAAATTGGAACTAAATGAGACAAATTTAAGTTTTTTTTATTATAAGATCCTTACTCTACAATGGACCGTGAAGGTACTCCAATAAGGAGATTTGGGTAGCCAAATGTAAACGGTTGAAAATATTGGTTGTAGTTGATTATTGTAAATGTATTATTGCAGTTGATTATTGTAAAGCCTCATTTTAGGTATGTTATTGCTTAATTTTAGCACATATAACCTCATTACATCTTCAAAAAATAAAGAATTTGGAAATTTAAAGGTAGGATACTCAAAGGTAGCATTTTGTGACTAACTCAGCGTTATCAATTTTGTAATATTCTCTTCCATGCATAAAACACTAAAATAAATAATTTGAGAATATAAAACTTGAAGTTATTTCAAGCAACAAATTAACAAAGGATCTCAACTGGAAAAAAAGTTTTTATTCTTATCCGTTTTTGAGCCACATTATTCCTCTTCACGATGTTGCGCTGTAACTTTCTGTTCTTCTTCGAAAATAGTTTGAAACTTTTTAGTTCAAATAAAATGTTTCAGAGATATAAATGTGTATTATTATTAGTTCATTATTAAAAACTGAAAAACTAATAAAATTTTTATCATTAGAAACTTTTATTATAATTATAATATATAGAATAAGCAGATACAAATTTATAAAAATTTTGTAATAATCATACGAATGGAAAATTACTAGCATTTTTAAATTAAAAAAAAACTATCATTTCTATGCCACAGGCACAGGTTTTCAATCCCGGATTGGGTAAGGTATATTTACCCATTTATATATCAAGTGGCTGCCAAAAAGAAGGACCACGCATGCTCAATAACTGAACACGAGGAGTGTCCGCGTGAGGTTGACTACCAAACCGGGACATATGAGAACAAAATAACGAGTCATACATGACTATGTTTAAGTTCTGTCATCAGAGGCTAGAAATAGGTGGCATCAAATACTAATACCAGGTAGGTAGGCGCTGGTTATTATTTCTTTCATCTATTCCCTTTTTTCATTATCCGCGCCAAGTCTGCGGGGGGAGTTTTTTAACCCCTGTCTCGCCACCCCCAATCCGAGATTTCCTCTGGCAGCGGAGGTCCTGAATAATACAGAAGTTTTTCAAAACTGCCATACATCATCCTTTCTTTATTTCGACGCTGTCTAACTCTGAAGAAACATTAAAAAAGAGAAAAGAAATGCCAAAGTTTCGCTCGACTTTTAAAGGCTACAGCTCTTATCTCCGGGAAAAAGGGTAGATTTGTACTCTTGGACACAATCAATACGAATTTCCGAACATCTTGATATTTCGATTGAATGGTGTGAGAAAGTTTGAACCGACAAAAAACTTAGTTTGTTTAAAAGTGGTATGCAGAATAGACTATACGGACACACGAGTGCTTCCCTATGCGTGTATTACTAGTTGTTATTAGGAACTGCTGCTGAACTCAACAAACCTAATAATTTAAAAAAAAACCAAGACGGGCAGAGAAATATGCTTCGTTGTCAGCTTGTGCCTTGGAGAACATAAATAAAAAGCCCCCATCAGACCGTGTGTGTGCCAAGTCACTAGTTATATCTGTCATTATTTGTTTTTGAGTAAAAATGATCATTTGTGTCAAAAAGAAAGGGAATTCTTTCTAACAGACTTTCATTCTATAAATATCCTCAAAACCTTGCGTATGTAAAAGAGCAGGTTTAATACTATCAACTGAACCATCTTAGAAAGATCAATGGCAGTACCATCAGGAAATGTCTTTTAAAATATTGAAAAAACAATATTTTTCATTTTCAAAATTTGTGGACACAACAGTGTCTTCGTTTGTATTACTGTCTGTAGATTCTATCATTTGCTTCCCATGCCTACAATGCTGCCCATATAACATTGCAGTAAAGCAGTAAAATCAATTTCTACTGTTTGTTTTGACCAAAGAAGTCACATATTTTGCAGCAAAACAAGCGTCTACTAAAGCAAATTAGAAAAATAAGTTGAAGTAAGACAGATGACAAGAAATAAACAATTTAAAAAAAAACTATGCTACACGTTTTAGAAACTTACTCATCGACTTTTTCCTTTCTTCTTTTCGATGATTTAGTCATTCTGGAGGACTGCAGCTAGTCTCGTGGCGTCCTTTCAATGTAAAATAAAGTAGCGGTCGCTCGTGAATTATTTGGAATGAGTGCAATGTGCTAGAAAAGATAACTGCGTGGAGTTGCGTGGTCGTCCATTTGATACAATTGTAATGAAAATTTTATTAATTTTGGTTTAAATAACACTAAAGTTAAGTATAAAATATTGTAGATGGGTACCCTATTCCGTAACATCAGTCAAGTAACTATACCAACACGTGAGCAGGCAACGAACACTAACCACGTGCACACATTCTACGGGGCGTTAGGTTTTGGGCAAAGACGGATTTAACAAGTGCCTTATTTCAACACTGACTAGTTTTTTATTCTGTTATTTGAATAAAGTAGTTTATAGAGTTTTGACGGCAGCATAATCCGTTTACAATATAATATCGAGCACCGTTCTTGATCCCATGTCTGCTGAGATGTCTATTGCACTAATAGACTATGGTTTTTCAAAGGAAGAAATAAAAAATGCACATTGATGTGCAGAAATGAGCTGTTTCCAAAATTCAAGTTTTATATTAGAACAATTACAAAAGTTTTTTTCATTAAAAAAGGTATTGCTCTAGCGTTGATTCAAATCTTAATCTAATTTGTAACAAAAATTTCAATTGCTAATTTGTTAATTTAAGATATCATGTTGTCATTAATATAAACATGAATATTAACGTTAAAGAGGTAAAAGAGACCGGGGCAAATTTTCCGTGTTTTCTTCTTTTAATTGTATGTTTTTTGCTTTTGTTTAATTGGAAGAAAACAAGATGTCATTGCCTTCCTCACTTGCTTAGCTACAAACTAGAATTGCTAGTTTCCCAAATTAAAGTGGCAGTACCCCTATTTTACAGTGGAGTTATTCACGATCAATGAGAAAAATTTAAGTTTCTGGATGCTTTTCTGCTACTACATCCATTCCTTATAATCTTTAGAGCGACATATATTGCTTCAGATTAGTACGAGTTCTGAAATCTGTCTTTTCGATTACTACGTAGACAATTTTTTAGCTTGAACAAAACTTTTCTACATTAAGTGTTCATACATTTAGTTTTTGGAATATTAAACTTAGTTTACAAAGGTTGGAGCACGTTTTTCTACAAGGCATTGTTAGAAAACTTGCCCCGTAAAATTTTGGAAAACTTGCCCCGTCAGCATATTTTGACTTTAATAGTACCTTGACGAGTAGAATTTTAAATTAACTTGAAAACGAATGCATACTTATGCAGAAAGAGGAACCACACTTTAGTATACGCAATGATAAAACTGTAAGCTTAATAAAAGTACGTTTGATTATGGTTTGAATGTAAGTACGAAAATTTACTGAATGTTGAAAAAAATCACAAAAACAGCTCTAACGGCAATATTACAACACCAACTGAACAAAGATTCTCGTGGGTGATCTCTGCCGTGTTGCTTCAAAAACCAAGTCGTCACCAGTTGACTCCCCTTAATTTCTCTTTTCCGATACAAGTCCAAATGGCAAACTTACCCCATGGGAAAACAGCTAGTCTCAGTCTCTCCTCCAGTAGCCTTCGATAAAATAGTTCGCTAAAATACTCCTTTATTTATAATCATGGCTTGTTAAACATTCAAATACCAAAAGATAATTTTAGTATTATATTTTCCTTCTATAAATCATAATTAATCGTATTTCAATATAAGTCTTTTAATTCATTTAATTTTACTTAAAAAATGGTAATTACACTATTGTTAAACAGGAAATGTCATGTAAACGACTAAACCAATAGCATGATTTTAATCACAACTTTTATTCTGTTATTTGAATACAATATCTGAATTAAAAAACAAATTTCTAAAATACCAATTTCAGTTTATTAAAAATAAATTATTATGATTAGCAATTTAAGATTGAAAATATCTAAGTATTAATTTTAATCGATTGTGTTATTTTTATCTTTATTTTATAATTACCCACTTTAAATAGTTCATGTAGTGATAATTTCTCCATTAATTATATAAATACTAAATAATTTAAACATAACGTTAAAATAAAAATCAAAAGCATAAATATTAATAAGTTGCTCTAATTTAAACAGTGAAAACACAATTATGCATTCAAAGTTAGTTCTGAATCGCAAAAAACAACTTATTCTCGAACAATCCAAATTAATGGTACATCTGGGAAAAAAATGATCCACCCTTCGTTTTTCGGCTGCTATTGGTCAAGGAATTGTGTGAAAGGTGTCAGGTTTTCGGAAATAGCGTACGGAATTGAGAACTGGCAACAATAATTGTATAAGGGGTCGTCTACATATTAAACCTCCATACCTTCACTAATAAAATGAATTAATCAAAGATTTTTTTTCATTATATACTTCTTAATCTTCCAAAAACAAATTACACAAGTTTTTTCTACAATTTTTTATTTTTAATATTTTATTATTTAAATAAGAAAAATAAAACATGAATATCAACCAGAATTTTTTTTACATAAATCGATAAAGTAGATTAAGTAGAACCAAAATCCCGAATTTTTCAATTCAACGACAATTATTTGCCGAGTTATTGTAAAAATACTGAAAAAAAACGAATTTTAGGGACCGTGTAAAAATTACTTGGAGAATTTGATCCTAACTTGTATTATCGTTTGGTGGTTGAAAAGGTAAATGTTTATTTAAATTATAGATGTCTGTCAAATGTCTAAAAATCGTTTCTTGTTTCAAGTGCATACAATGTATATTGTTTGTATAATTAACATTCAATTATATCGATTACTATGTTTTTAAATGTATGTTATTTCCGAAAAAATTTCAAAAAGTGTGTTTAATATTAAAAATTAAATACCCAAAAATATTATTGGAATTCGGTGTTAAGTATATTTCATTGTTACTACATTGATTATTTAAAATGATTAGTGCCCAATGCCTTGGTTAAAAATCATTGCCTAATCATTCTGCGTAATTTTATTTTGCTTTCCTTAAATATCGTGTTAAGGTCGTAACTCTCGTTTAGTATTATGTGGTTTATATTAACGATAAAGTGCGCCGAATTTTAAACAAACTTTTTTTAGCAATATGAATGAAACAAAAATTTTCATAAAATATAAAACATAAATAAAATAATCATGTTTGTCTATTTGATTATAACTAATAGCATTTGAAAATCTGTTCGTTGTAAATAATTAATAAATCGTATATGTGACTTAAAATTGAAACTTTTCCTCGTTTAGTCTTTATTTTATTTCTGAATTTCGAAATCCAAAATTTAAAAAAAAATATTTAAAAAAATCTTAATATTAGTGAAGAAGGTTTAATTCTAGCATCCGTTGGTGAGATTATGTTAACCAATTTGTTAGCTTGTCGTTTCGAAAAGACACCCTAAATATTACCTCTTTCAATTTAGAGATTTCCCTCTAAACGAGTTCAAAATTAATGCTTTAATATCTCAGCAAATAATGCGAAATAAATAATTATTTTTTATACATAGGGTATTGTGAAGGTGCTGAACATTTTTATGTAAAAAAATTGGGTGTTGCTATTGGAAATTTCAAAGTTGGTACTCATTTGAATATGTAGACGACCCCTTATAAAATTTTTGTTGCTAGTTCTCAATTTCTTACGCTATTTCCTGAAAAATGACACCTTTCCCAAAATTCCTTGACCAATAGCAGCCGAAGGGTGGTTATTTCAAGATAATCAAGGGTCTGAATAGAAGGGAAATATACTACCCAACGTCAGAATATTAGAATATTCCAAATATTTGAGTTTTTCTCATCAAAAATACACGATTTCTTACCGAATATGCAAAGTAGACGCCTCCTTGAAGTTAGCATATATTTTAAAGATATCTATCAACCATATATTGTTTACACAAAACATAAAAATAAATACAAATTTATAAAATCAAATTTAAAAAGATCATATTATTAGAATAATGATAAAAGGCGTTCCAAAAAATTAGAATATTTGTCCATTTACGTGATTGGTCCACGTGGTGTTGAAATTTCATATAACTAGCGACGTATTAGAAGTAGTGACAGTACTGTTCCATGATTGAAAACAAATTTTCCGTTGTTGTTGCTGCTTAGAATGGGCCGAAAAAAAGATATCTCTATTCTTACTAAGAATATAATTTTAACGTTACGGAATGAGGGGCTGACTCAACAGAAAATAGCCAGGAAGGTGAATTGCTCTCAAGGAACTGTGAGTAAAATTCTTCAGGACTACTATAGGAACAATAAATTTAAATATACTCGCGAAAAATGTGGTGCCAAACGAATAACAACCAAGAGGCAAGAGAGATGTCTGAAAAGGATTACTGAAAAACATCGATTCAGGTCAGTGAATTTTATAAATAGGAAGTGGCGAGAATCAGGAGTTGATACCTCAGTCAGCACTACACGACGTCGAATACTTGAAATCGGCTTTCGATCACGTGTACCAAAGAAAAAGCCATTCCTTAGTGCCAGACAAAAAAGGGCACGTTTGTTGCGGTGCCGAAAAGAGCTGCTTTGGGGCACCCAAGATTGGGGCAAAGTACTTTTCAGTGATGAATCAGTATTTTGCGCGTCTGTCGGTCCACAAGGTCACCGTGTTTTGCGTTTTCCTCGAGAGGCTTTTCAGCAACAGTGCTTAAAACGCACAGTTAAGTTCAGCACATCAATAATGGTTTGGGGGTGTTTCAGTGCCAATGGCTTAGGAAAGCTTTGTGTATTGAAAGGCACTGTTAATTCCGAAGTATACAAGTCCGTTCTTGACAAATATATGATCCCTGTCTCTGAAGATCTATTTGAAGGGGAATTTGTCTTCCAACAAGACAGCGCATCATGTCACACATCGAAAGCCACCTTGTCTTGGCTGAAAGATAATGAAGTACAACTACTTCCTTGGCCCGTGAATTCACCTGATTTAAATCCTATAGAAAATATATGGGGCTTAATGAAGAAAAAACTGAAAATATTGGATCCAAAGGACCAGAACGAACTCACAAAATTCGTTAACCGTGCTTGGTATGATATCAGCCAAGATCATTGTAAAAAATTAGTTGAAAGTATGCCGGATCGACTGCGAGATGTGATAAAAGCTAGGGGCGATGCAACCAAATACTGATTAGTTGCAAATAAAACTTGTAAGAGCAATTTATTTTATTTGTTTACGCATTATTCTAATTTTGTGAACTACCATTAGGATGTATTCTATTTTTGTGATTTTTTTATATTTTGATTTTAAAAGTAAATTTGCAAAATCAAGCCAATTGTTTTATGTTATTTTCATTAACAAATCTTATAAAATGTAATAAAACAAAAAGAATTTGTGAAACTTTAGTTGTGTATAAAAATAAATGCAACTTTCAAAGTTTTGAAATGTTTTATTCTCATTATTCTAATATTCTGACGTTGGGTAGTATTGATCTGAATGATGTTAATAAATTTCACTTGAGGATAATTCTCGAATTAGATTTGGAAATTACCTTGTTTGAAGTTTTTTTACGGCAATTTTGTTTATTGTGAAAATAATATAATTAGGCTTCTTAACGTTGATAATGATTGAAAACCATCTGCAGAGGTTTATCGTTTAAACCTAAAGTTGGTTTATACTCTTCCCATAAATGTTTTGATTTTTTATTTTGTTATTTGGAATTAAGCTTACTGTAATAACTTAATAACAAATTGTATTTATATTAGGCTTTGCTAAGTTTTGTCTACCTTATTTTTTCAATTTAAATAGGAAAAAGACTACTTTCTTTTGATAAAATCCATTAATTTCGGTTTGGTTTTGTTTACATTGGAGCTGTGCATTAGAGCAACAAGAGGGCGACAGGTCTTGTGATGGTCAAGTGACGAATGCGTTATCTTATCTGGCGCATATAGCCTCAGGACTTTGGACCACAACTGACTTAACCTACACCACTTTCAAATACAAGGTAATATTTATTGCCAAGATTTTTTTAAGTGCATCGCGATCCTCTCATAGGATGGCTAAGACGAGGACATAACCCCGGAAGGTAATATATTTACTATGAATTGTTTTGAGGAATACTAGAATAAGTTTTGGTAAAATACTAGAATAAGTTTTGTTTAAATACTAGAATAAGTTTTGTTTAAATACTATAATAAGTTTTGGTAAAATACTAGAATAAGTTTTGGTAAAATACTAGAAATGTTTTGTTACAGGCCAAAGAGAGATTTCTTGTCAGAATTAAAACTGATTTTGTAATTTTTGTTATTTTTGAGACATTAACGTTTTGGTATGTTTACAGTATTTTTTAAAGTGTAGGGTAGAGTGGGGGCTAATGGGACACATTTTTATTAACCTCTGTATTTCAGCAAACATACAAGTACTGTTACAATGTTTAGTGCAGAAATATGTTTAAAAAAAGTACATTTTTCTCCGCTTTTTGCCCCTTGTCCCATAAGCCCTAGCTGCGTCCCATTATCCCCCACTCTCCCTTATATTTTAGTTGGTTCGCAGTAAGAGTTTCTGTGAGTTTTAAAGTAATAACAAATTAATCTATTGTAGCTCTAAGAACTCTTTTATTTTACCTTAGCTTCGTTACAAATTTACTTGGATTTTTACAAAATGAAGTCTTTTATTTTATATACTAAACTTTTTTCAATACCGTGTACTTCATGTGTAGTATTAGGGCAATTCATTGAGCTTAAGTATTCTACTCTTTTTGATTGAAGTAGCGCCGACTCAGTAACACATTGATGTC
Organism: Oedothorax gibbosus; assembly: GCA_019343175.1. Lineage (NCBI taxonomy): Eukaryota > Metazoa > Arthropoda > Arachnida > Araneae > Linyphiidae > Oedothorax > Oedothorax gibbosus. The sequence continues at coordinate 519,538 of CM033282.1, forward strand.
AAGGGAAACATTGATACAGCAATCGCAATTTCCGGAAAACGACGATTAGTTGTACAATACTATAAAACTTTAAAGTGAGCCATAATAAAATAGAAGGTAAACTATCGAAGTCATTTAGAAGAACCTTATTAAATGGGATGAGAATACTAACATATTTAATGAATAATATTTAATCCATATAATGTTGGTTCTGACCAATTTTTTAATCTTGGCCACTAAAAAAATTATTTTATGAAATTTTTGCTTAAGTTCTTTTCGGAAAGGTTTCGTCAGTTAAGTAGAATTTTCTACGCATTTGATGTTATATGTATTCTGATTTATTTTCAAGTTAAATAAATAAGATTTTTTTTGGTTTGCTGATTAATTAAAGACTAATTAGAAATTGTGATTATATAAAAGCATAGTTTTATAAATATTGATATTTTTAGATTATTTTAAACTATCGCATGGCAAATATAAAATAAACTATAAGGCAAAACATTATTTTAAGTTCTAAGAAAAGAAGTTCTCTTCAATTTTGCATTACAAAATGTGATTCCGTTTGAAATTTGTAAATTCAGTGAAATAGGGTTCCTCTTGATACCTTTGTTTGGATACTTTCCAAACAAAAGATATCCATTTTGCCGCTTACGTTTGTATTGTTCTCTAACACGTCAACGCAGAATATATTTCTGGTTCCAGAATTAAGGTTTGAGATGGAAGATAGCATTTTTTTCACTGAATATGTAAATGTAAGGAATTTTTATACGTCAACAGTTGCAATTGTATTTATAATATGAGGAATTTTCTTCCCAGTGGATAACATATTTTGTCGACTATTTACTTGAATTGTTATTCCTATAAAAAATAAGTTTAATGTTTACGTAATTGTAGATTAATTTTTTTATAAATCTAAAGTAAACAATGAAATTTTAAATTTTGAAATGATTGCTTTTATTAAATGAAGGAATACATTGTGTTATATGAGTCGATTTTTTAGACGAAATTGATTCTGATACAAATCTTTTAATAAGAGTACCAATGAGTCGAGCAAATGATTATTTTGTTTAAATAACTTAATATTCTTACAAATTTTTAAAAGATGTAATTATTTATGGAAAATGTTACTACCTTTTTTGATTGAAATTGCTAATATCCACTTATCACTTATAATCATTAAAATTTTGCGTGCACATGTGCATATCAAGTATTTAACAGCAAAGCTTACCTTAATTAAGATTGCGACAACTACGGAATTTTTCAGTGAGACACCCTGTCAAATATACTCGAATTTATCAGCACGACATTAAAAGTGTTGCCATCACCCTGTGCTGTCAATTGACATTTGATCTAAAATGCATTGTGCACTACCGGCGTTTGTTTCGCTAGCAATGATTGGTTGCACCTATCTTCAATGTTCTATTGGAGTAAGATGGTCATGTAATCTTTGACGTAATGAAAACATCAATATGACGTAAAACTATCGTCACAACATTGGGGAGTAAAAATTAACCACAATATTCTACATATTTTTACAATTTATTTTTACAACGCATTTCGCAAAGGAAACAATATATTGAAATGTTAGAGAAAATATTAAAAACTATATAACCTACACTTTTTTCCGAAAAGACTATGTCATTCCAGTGAAAAACTAATACAATGTATACAACAAGAAAATAGAGAATTATTACAATTCTAGTATCATATACAATATTAACCTCTGACCTACATCCATAAGCGAAAGTAGAGAAGCTTTTCTTCTTTTATATGGTCCATTTGGTATTACTTTCTTATTGCATTCAACCGGTATTACTTCGGGCTAAACCTTTGCAGAAGCCATAATCTTATCGTCATCAGTAAAAATGAAAAAGAGAGAAGAATATCTAGGATTGTATTTACCGAAATCAGGAGGCAATTAGGACTTTTGGTTTTGATTATCGCCATTTGGTATAAAATAATCAAACCAAGGGGAAAATGAATAACTTAAGTTATATGTTAGTTTTTATTGCGTAAAAAATCTTCATATAAGAAAACATAAGTACATTTTATTAGCTAACTGACAAATTATAGCGTACTTTTTTAGTAAATATAGCTTAAGCTTTCTTTGATAAAAACTGAACTGGAGTTAGTTAGCAATTTATTTATATTTAGAGCCAGTTATTAGCTTTTGGTTAAACTGCAAATTTACATTTAAAAGTGCTGTGTCATCAAAACTCAAATGTTTCGTTAATTAAAAAGTTAATTTAAAAAGAGGATCCAACTTATTTGATTTAAGGCAGTCACAAATTTTTGTAAGTTATAATATTTAACTTCTAAGCTCTTTCCGACTAAACAGTAAAATTGAAAAACCGATCCATAATATTCATAATTCAATAAAAACTTGAATTTATTGCGTTCCCCGTAAAAATTATTTACTTTTAATCCCTCACTTGCAACTCCGTTTTATCGGAACATTTAAAATTCCGTCACCATCTCCTTTGAAATCCTCTCAACTCCATTTATTTGTTAATAGTCGCCTGCCACCCAACGAGAAATTGCGAATACCTCGTCCGAGTCTCAGGCAATAAAGGTTCGATGGATTTATCGGCCAGTGCTGAAACCACCTGAGCGCAAATGATTCAGATTCACCGGGAAAGCGATATCTTCTATATTTACAGATCGGGAGAAAGAAAGAACGCTAGCAACTCTTCCACCAGATAGAAAATGAACACCACCGATTGCTTTAAAATTTTGAATTTGTTTGTGCAAATAGTTTTTCTCGAGTTTCAAACTAAACAACCCTGACAGAGGGCAGCAGCAAAAGACCGACATATAAATGTAATTGTTCATACTCCTGAAGTAGCATGGAGGACGCATTAGCAAGCGTAATAACTTGTTATTCCTGCAATGAATTTAGTTTCATTTATGTCAACTTTAAAAAAAAAATCAATAAATAGTTTTAAAAGACTCGTTAAGAAATTGATTTTTCCTCAATTTAAAATACAGGGTGTCTATAAAAGAACTCCGGGGTTTTGTGGCAAAATATTTTAATGAAATAAAAAACATACATACATGTTTTATACATGACTGAAAAGCTTGCATTTTCAAGTTTTTTTTAACACTTAGTAAAGTTCTATATGAGCCCCGTTAGTTGCACAGCAGACGTCTAAACGGTATTCTACCTCTTCCCATGTCCTGGCGAGCATGTCTGGGGGGACGGTTGCCACACAATTGACTATTCGTTCCCTGAGATGTTGAACATCACGAATTTTCTCTGCATACACAAGATTCTTGATATGCCCCCAGAAGAAAAACGTTTCGTTTTTATGAGCCAAATAACACATTGAGCCTTTTGTTGCGGAATCGCCATCATTTCAAATTTCGCGACGTCATTTTAAGGTCAACGCCCTGCAGCGCCGCCAACAGTTGCTACAAACATTCCCAATTGGTATGAGTAAAACTTTTTGAGCTACTCTTTTCAGAGAAATCGACTAAATTTTGCTATATTTTATAGTTAGTGAGATATGAATTTTTAAAACCCCGGAGTTCTTATATAGACACCCTGTATATACAAGTTAACGAGTGCTGTAAGACAAAAGAAAAAATCATTTTCGGGTGTATTTGTGGTATCCCCCATAGGAGTTACAACATTTTGTTCTTAAGATTCCGAACATTAGAAAAGTATCTACCAAATAGAACGCCAAGATTCGATTCCGGCTACGCGAATTCTTCCTTTCCCCAAGACGCGGATGTTGTCTTGCGCTAAGCTCACACATAAAGGGAATTAATCTTTCTAGCGCTGGGAAAGACAACCCACATTATTCCCATTCCCCATTTTGCATTTAAATGCGGGCTGATTTATTTGTTGTTAAATGGGCGGATCTTTCTTTTTAATGTTTCAAGACTAATCCTTTATTCGTTTTGGATTGATTTTGCTTTGTGGTTTGTCATATTCACAGATAAATCGTATGGAAAGATTTATACGAGGGGATTTTTTTTGTTATTGTTTGTGTTTTCCCATTATAGGATTTAGAGGCCGGATTCATCTATAAGCAATTTATTCATCTTTTAAATATTCATGCAAGTAAATAAATATAATGACAGAGTTTTCTTTGTTAAGTAGGGGATGGATTAAGTCAATGATAGATTTGCCGATTTGTAAGCATTAAATAATAGTTTTCTGGAAATCTGTTTTATTGTTTCAAGATAAATGGTTCTGATGTTTGAGGTAATAAGAATCAGATTGTATAACGTATATAAACAACCTTTTGAAAAATATGTAATGGTACACAGAAAAAATGCAGCTGGTATAATAAATGCATTGTATTTTTACTAGGGTAAGGCGAATTATTAAAATAAATAAAATACATTATTTTAGAATATGTAAATATTCCCCCATATAAATCTACCATAGTCTTAAAAATCAAAACAAATTATTCATAAACAGGTATGAAAATATAATTTAAAGTAAATTTCAAGTTTTGAAGTATATATGTATCTGTATTATAACCGAAAAGGGGCAAGTTTTCCGGTTCAATTTGCTTGCATTTACCACTTATTGCCAAAAATCATATTTACATTTTAGAAAAGTAGCAATACTAGTATGTAAATGAAAGTGTAAAGAAAACAATTATATCAAGATTTTTTTTAAGTAAATAAAAGTAAAAAAATATGCAATCGAAAAGAAAAAAAAACATGGAAAATTAGACCCGGTCTCTCTCCTTATTAAAATGATAGTAGGCCTTGTTGCGCTTAGAATTTCTTGATATAAAAATGAATTTGTGGTTTATTTCATCAGTATGCAAACCAATCGCGTCCAACTGAGACATGATACAATTTTTTAAAAAACTTTGAGGGATTTAAGGATTAACGCATTAGTTACAAATACAAATTTATATTTTTATTTTGATCTTATAACTATTTTTTTCAATCTTAAACATTTAAAATTATAAGTTATTTTTACAAAATTACCTTTTTAAAATGATTGCCCTTGTTTTATTTCTGATATTTTTGTATAGAGAAAACAACAATGACACGTAAATCTCTCCTACAAGACACATAAAAGCCTTAAAGACCCATAAATTTTCAAAAATAAAAAATCATCCAGCCGGAATATTAAACAAAATGATATAGATATTTTATAGCTCAATTTTCCAATACTTGATAAAAAACGTAGTGAATCTTGAAAAATGAGTTTCTAGGTAGGCATCATGAATCTGAAATCATTAGCATTTTATTCTGAGCGAAGACAAGTCGGAGACTTCATTCTTCATGGTGATCAATACAAGGATAGGATGGGAGAGTTTTATCTAAAAATCGTTTCCTATGTGTTCCAAGATATCAGAGAAATAAGTATTAAAAGAGAAAAAAGGGTTAGAGTGATAAGACCCGAGCATTTTCTTTCCGTTGTCTTCAAAGAGAAAACCCTTCTTGAATGGCTATTTTGTATTTTTTTAAAAGAAATGGCGGGAAAGGAATTTTTATCAGTCGAACTAGACCATATTAATAGAGAAATACAGCAGTCCCAAGTGGGGCAAGGTAAATGACTAAAACAATGGTTCGATTAACTTTTAATTTTAAATACAATAACATTACTAAAAGTAAAAAAAAAACTTTAAAAAGTATTTCCGAACAATGAGGGTTGAATTACCATTTCTTTGAATTGAATATTTATCGGCTCATTTTTAAAGTTTATTAAAACTGCCAAATAAAAATTATTGCAAAATTATTTTTTGGACATTTGTTTTACTTTTTTTTTATTTCTTGCATTAATATTTCGATAGTATTTTGTTTTACAGTTAGAGGCTTGGAGTTCGTAAAAAGCATTACTTGAAAATTCCTTCGTTAATATACGGTACTTAATAACTAAATACAAATGTTTCATTTAGTAATATTATATGTGTGCTTAAATAATATATTTATCGAGATCCAATTCATACTTTTTTTCAAAAATTTCCGGTGTAAATATTTGACTTTTCATTTCAACTTTCGTTTTTTTTTTTCGGGATCAACCGCATTACATAACGAAACACAAAAAGCATCACTTTCGCAGTTAAATTCGTATAATATTAAACCCAAATAAGGTTGTCATATAAATAGCATTGTTTAATTTTTAGTTTCGAACGCTATGGTGCATTTCCACGCGTGACACACTACATTTGACGATTTAACAAATATTGTTTGCATGGTTCATAATTATCTTATATTTTTTTAAAAAAAATATTGTACGCCAGTTAACTTCTGAACATATAGTATTTTTAGCAATCTGTAAAAATATTTTTCATTTAGTATTTTACTAAAAAATAATCAAAATGTCATGATGTGACTTACACTACATGAAAAGAAGTCGACTTTTGGTTATTATCAGAAACTCTGATTTCTTCTTCATAGTGCAGTAAATAAACATTCTACCAGTGCTTATTTTAAGTATAAGGTTTAAAGCTTCAAAATTTAATCACAAACAAGTGTTGAACTATCAAAGAAAATAATGTATTCACATTTTGTGCAGAATGTGGGTAACTTTCCTGGAAAGTGTGGATTCTTTGATCCCCCTCTTCACTGTGTCACCAAGTCCATCAATAGGTCCTTTACCATGACTGAAGGTAAAGATGACCAACATTGGTGGCAGAAAATTGCCATTCAATGTTTTCTAACGGTTGGAACATTGCAATAGAGATGGAGTTTTTTTAATTAAAGTTTTGTCCGTAAAGTGTTTTTTGCTTTCATTTTCTTTAAAGGTTTGCAATTTACCGAATGCTTAAAGTCTTTCCCTTTGATCCTTTGATCTTTTTTTGTTCTTTTAGCTGCTTATTTAGCCATCTTAAATCAAAATTATCAAAATATAAGAAATCTACAAATATTATAGCTTATCTACAACAAATAAATCAAACAGAAACTGTGACTAACACTACGTTATGACTTACACTACAAAGTTAAAATGTTTTATAAATCGAGAAAATGTTTTTTATTTTAAATTTAAAAGATGTGGAATTACACAGAGGTTAATATAGAAAGAAAATATCTTAAAAAGTTTTAAGCAAAGTTTTATTTTAAAAAGTTATAGAACTTTTATATCTTTTCGTGACTTACACTACAACCAAAATAGGGAATTTTTATATTTCTAATTGAGTTACTTTTATTTATAAATGCTGATTAAAAATGTGTTTTTAAGATAGTTATTATAGTGTATTTTAATAATTTTACCAAAAAATCTGATAAAAAATAATATTTAACTTAAAATTCAAGAATTCAAAGTAATGTAAAACAGTTGCTTTCAAAAAGTCATGCTTTCAAAAAAGCAGCCACTTTGAAACTTCACTGTTGCCCCAGATAAAAACAATCATAGTTCTTGATGTAACATTTTTACAGTTCAAACTTTTCTAAATCACATATAAAAGTTTCAACAGGAATAAAAAAATATTTTTTTAATTCACTTGTGGTATGTATTTACATGGAATTAACCTATGGTATGGCATACCCTTGAGCTACACCAGTAGCGATCGAAGTATGGCCTTAGTGCAAACCTTAATCCCATTAAATTCACAGCCCCCGTTTAAACTTTTTAACCAAACTTGTTTTAGATTAAGTGTTTTCTGTCCACTGCAAAGAATTGATATAAACGACTAGTTTGTTATTTTTTTATGATTAAAATCAACATTATTCAATTTTATCGGCGATGTGAAGAAAAGTGATTCAACTCCGATTGGAATTGTTCGTTACTGACCCACTCAATTATCTATCAAGCGACTTATTCTATTTAACAGTTCACAAATTAGTAATCGGATGCTTTATATATGGTATATAGTAAGATGCTCGCGGCTAACGGGTTACACTTGCAGCGAATTTTTCTCATAACAATCATCATGTTTAATATATTACATAGCTTTATTTAAAACGGACTGCCGAGTTTGGATACATTTATTTGAATTGGAATTATGCATATTTGTTGAACGTCATTTAGTTGGCAAATGCAAAGAAAATTTAATGCAAGGCAAGACATGTAAAAGAAATAACTATGCTGGCTTCCAAGGGACCTAGTAGACAACAATACAGAAGTACTTCAGGGATATTGTGAAATCGAAATGAAAACAGGATCCAGTAGCTTCACTTTGTCAAAGCTGTAACTGGCGTTTCAAATCAGAAAAGGTAAATTCATGTTTTAATCGACGCAGTTGAGGGATAACCAAATGGACAAACTATTAAACTTTCAATTTTAATTTCAAATTCATCACATTCATTATTTTTTATTTATATGTCTTTATCAAATTGTTTAAAAGAATCAAAATGGTTAAAAAGACTCAATAATTTTTTAATCAATATTGTTATAAAATTTAGATAAATTACTGCATTATATGTACTTAAAAAAACTATATCAATCCTTCTTGTATCCCTCAAAAGATTATAAACACATACTTTTAAACAAACAATTTGTTAGTTATTTTTTTATTTGCGAAGAAAAATCTGTTCTATGAAAACATTCTTCCAAATTTATGTATGTAACGCAGTTACAGACAAAATACAGACTTGCTGTCAAAAACTCAAATTTGTTGCCTGGGCTGGATTTTGGATCTGGACAAACTTGCACTATAGTCAGGAATAACTGCCAATATAATTGACCCAACTTTCTCTTTGTTAGTCTAAATATAGAGATTTCCAATTTTGCTCAAAATCATGGGAGTTGCAAGTATTTCAAATCAAAATGTTCTCTACGCGGAACTTAGTGTTTGTTGGAAACATTAGGAAAGCAGAAGAAAGGGATCTCTGTCTACCCATATTTTTGGGCGAGGAATGTCATGCAAAATATTGCTTTTCATACCTATATATAAACTCAATCCATACTAGAATACAATGAAATATTCAACAGTTTTTGTTCTTCAATAGTTCGGAAGTAGTGAGAAAATATTATCGATCACTGTGCAGATTCAATGAATGTTGATGAGTTTGTATAGATTGATATTTTTTAATAAATTAGTAAATAAAAGATATGTATATCGAAGTTAGGGAAAGTTAGATTATGCCAATTAAATAGTAGAACGGTATCTTATAAAAATAAAATAATCCTCATAACTATTTTAATTTGTAAGCTTTAGAAAACAAGATTTCAGTGCAGAACTTAATTATTATAATTCAAATTCTTACGGTAATATACACTGTTAAAAATTTGGCTCAAAATTGCACCGGAATCCTAGAACTTTCTAGCTGCCACCACTATTTGGAGCATTGATTCACCACTTTTGCGGTGTATCAAAGCTATGGTTTCACCACAAAATTGTACATTCAAGCTCCAAATAGTGGTGGCAGCTAAAAAGTTTCAGGATTCCGGTGCAATCTTGCGCCGAAAATTTTAACAGTGTAATAAATGCTTTATTTAAAATATTTAATCTACTTAAGTGTAACTAATTTGCAGTACAAGAAAATAAAACTAATTTATAAGATCCAAGTATTTCTATAAGTTGAAAAATGTTAAATAATAATTTTTCATTAAACAAAATTATTAAAATTATTATAAATGCGATAGTTTGTTTTCCAAACAACTTTTAGTTACGAAATGAAAACAAAACATTTCTAAAAATAATTTAGGATTTGTTATTCAGCTATTATAGATACATTGCTTTAAATCTTTTCTAATGCGAAAAAAGAAAACAAAAAACATCGAAAATGTTCCACAAGTAAATGATTATTAACGTTTCAGAGCTTTGTAAACAGAATTAGTCAATAAAAGCTGCTAATTTTTGTGACAAGTGAGTAACGATAATGGTATCAATACATTCATTGTATCTCGATTGTTATTCGAGCGATTTGTTCGTATTAAGAAAATAGAAAATTATAGTTTGCTATTTCGTGTTGTTTTTCCACTTGAAAAATATCCTACACTTTTCCCCATGTTAAGACACGAGTGTATTAAAGATCATTTCTTGTCCATCAAATCCAAAGTATATAATTATTTTTTTAGAATAATTTAAATATTCTTCAAGAATCTTTTTTTTTCTTTATTAAGTTGTATACCCCTATAATTATAACCTCAACGACAAATGCTTGTATGCATACATTACGAATGCAGAGATTATTTGTAAGACAAACAAAAATCAAGAAAACAAGATCGTTTGCCATACGCACAAATAAATAAAATTAAAACTTTTCAACACAACTCTTACAATGGTTTGTTAATAATGTGTAAATTAAAAAATATTGATTTTGGTTTATAGAAAACTCATATTGTGAAAAACAGTTTGTGAATAAAAAAACCATCATATATTATTCAAAATCAACAAATCCGAATAATGCGACTGTTAAATACTAAAATCACTATGTAATTCTGTATATTAACTGATGGTAATTAACCTGATGTTTTTGAAGTGTATACCTAATAGTTTCATTAAATATGTAGAAAACAACTTTTTTTACTATTTTTATATAGATTGAATTATGACATAAAAGGTGTGTTCAAATTAATAGTGGATCTCTCTATAACACTTTTAAAAATAGGCTTTTAAATGGTGTTCCACAAGTTTAACAAGAAAAAATTACTTGCCATTTGTATTTTGGTAAAATAAAACGAGGCGCGGTCAGGAGGTTGAACAGCCTGTCTACGGACACTCCACTCATGAAATTGTCCAGTGGTCTCAGAGGGCCCGATCTTGTAACTAGTAATGGTGGGAATATGTAATTTTAAAGTAATGTAAATGATTAGTAGTTACTATTCTTTTGAAAAATAAGAGTGATGCAGCTGACGCACTCTTAAATTTCATAAATTCTTCCAAGAAGGAATTGGGTGTTAAATGTGTTAGACTAAAAACCGGCTCTGTTCTTGACTTGATAATCAAACATTCGATTATGTTTTAGAATGAGTTGAGTATAAAACACGAGTGCGTTCTCAAACACTTATTTCCCTGAAATGAGTGTATGTGAAAAAGTTAATTTGTACTCTGCGTACATCTAAAATGAGTAGTGGAATTTGAGGCGGAAGATCTTCAATGATACTACACGCATATAAGAGTCCTTCACCCAGTCGATCCAAACGCTTTTCCTTACGAACGTCTCTACAGTAAAAGAACCGAACATTAATCGTCGAGCATTTGAATGCCTTCAAATTGCTAAATTTAAACGAACGAAGTTCCAACCTAAATCTACACTTGAATTTTGGTTGGTTTTAGCGCAAAAACAAAGGATTGGCGTATTTATGATCCAATTTTAAAACAGTAATAGAAACTAAGCACGTAAAAATAGACAAATAAATTTATTTGATTTGATTACATTAAAACTAAATATTTAAGTACACGGACAAAACCTAAAACCTTTATTGAGGAGTCAGCCAAGGAATAAAATACAAATATAAATAAAAAAATGTCGACCAACAACAGGCCAGAGGCCCAGCAATGTTGGTCCAAAATATATCTAATACTTTACCAGTTTACAATGACTATCGAGATTCTTCTTAAAATCTTCTACTCTCTTCGAATACACAACATAATCTGGTAAAACATTCCACTCATTTACAACTCTATTGTAAAAAAAAAATGTTTTATTACCTAACTTCTAAAGCATGATTTATTCAATTTCTGATCATGTCCTCTGGTCCGGCTATTTAAGGTAAAACCTAAGCCCTCCACAATTTATGAATTTGAATAACTGAATTAAATCACGCCTTGTTCTCCTATTTTCCAGGGAATACATGTTTAAAGATCTTAATCTGTTAACATGGTTAAGGGTTAAACCTGAACCATTTTTGTAGCCCTATGCTGAACTTTTTTAAGCAACTCGATATTTTTTCTGAGAAAGGGAGACCAAAACTGAACAGCATATTCCAGATGTGGCCTGACCAATCCCCTATACAATGGCAAAATAATCTCCTTAGATTTAGAAGTAATAATTTTTCTAATATATCCCAACATTCGATTGGCTTTCCTACTTGCTTTAACACATTGTTTACTCATTTCAAAATCATTGCTTACCAAAACTACTAAATCTCTAACAAACCCACTATCTTGGATACTTTTTCCCTGTAAAACATAAGAATATTTAACATTGTTCTTATCCAAATGCAAGGTTTGACATCTGTTAAACACTGAACGACATGCACCACCTTGTAGCCCATTCAGTAATTTTCGTAAGATCATTTTGTAATTGCTCGATTTGATCAACAGAATTTACTGTGCTCATCACTTTTAAGTCATCTGCAAAAATACTTAACTTGCTATTCAACCCCCAGCTGATATCATCTATAAACATAATAAATAGATTGGCCCTAATACAGAGCCCTGAGGCACTCCACTTACTACTTCATTCCAATCAGAGTACTTACCATTAATGTGAACCCTTTGTTTTCCATTGGTCAACCAATTTTTAATCCAACGGATCACGGCAGTCCCTAACCCTAATCTTTTCATCTTAAATAGCAAAAATTCATGAGGAACTTTATATTTGCTTTTTGGAAATCAATGTAAATAACATCAACCATATTGCCTTTATCAATCTCTTCTGTAACAAAGTTATAAAATTTTAAAAGATTAGTTATACAAGACCTGCCTTCTCTAAAGCCATATTGATTATCTGTAAGCAAATTATTAGTTTAAAAAAATCATTATACGCGATTTCAACAGTGTTTCAAAAACTTCAAACAGTTCAAACTCTTTAAATAGACACTAATTAATAGGATCGGCAAAGTCCAAAATTAAAGTTGACTCAAAACAAAATGCTAGTGATAACAATTCGCACGAAAAGAGAAAACAACTAGAAGTGAGAATATATACGTTTAGAAGCGGAAAATACGTTAGTTATGACACTCTAGAAGGAGGGCGTTGTAAATCTATAAACGACATGAGAAATAATAGAAATAAATTGGGAATTTCTTTAAATGAGAGAATATATTTAATTGGAACATACCAATCAAAGTGAAATTCCTATACCCAAGGAAACTTCTAACTCTGAGGAGGAAGAGGAAAGTTGAGATTCCACAAAATTTTAATCACGTTTAAAATTTAGATTTTCGTCATGAATGGCAAAAATCAATAAATGAAGAACTTAAAACTATTGAGGAAAGTGGCTTTAGGGAAATTGTACTTAAGCCAGGAAATTGTAATTAGATAACGTCTAGATGGGTGTACAGACAAATCGGTGTATAAATTTAAATCTAGATTAGCTGCTCACAGGAATAAGCAAACATTCTTTGAGAATTACTCCTATACATATTCTATTATAATAGACTATAAGACGAATGCATTATTCTATTGTATGTAGATTATTTATCAATATTCAGAAGAACTTATCAATTTTTAAATGAAGTGTTTTTTCATTTGAATAGTGTGTAGGAAACTAAATATTTGGGACCATATTTAAAAATGTGTAAAAAATTAAATATAAGGAATTTGTAAATTTTTTTATATTGTGCTGTGTGTTTTTGTAACCGCGTATCAAACTCAGCCATGGAAGGTCATGCCCTCAGTAAACAAGGGCAAACTAGCTCGATTCTAATTGGGTGGAAGTATTGTGACCGGAAAATATAATGGTATTTCTTCTAGTTTACCATACCATATTTTATATGGGATACTATATTTTTTGTTATTTGTTTGTTTTGATGAACAGAGTAAAATAACAAAATAAAAGGGTATTTTAAAAAACATCACTCACATTTCTAACAGTGAATGATATATTTTCAGATGACTCCATTCTATTCAATAGGAAAATAAATTAATTGAATTTTTCGAACTCTCTCCAATTACATAAGGGTGGAGGTTCAGAAGATTTATCCTCTATTCCACTTCAAAAAGAAAATAAATTAATTTCACAACAATAGCTTTATGGCATTTTCTTTCAGAAATAGCACTTGAGCTCGTTACTGACGTTTACGAGGATATTATCAACGAAACACAGGACAACAATCCAACACAATTTTGGTATATTAAACTCGAAACTTACGTAAGAGTTTTATCAGTAACTTCCATAAAGACTTAACAAGAATACAAAGTCAAAAGGCTTCTCTCTAATAACGTTTCAAAAATCACAATCTCCGGTGAAATACGCGACGCTGAAACTTTTCTTAACTCAAATTAACGAAAATATTCAAAAAGGTAGAGCGTAAAATTTTATGAGGAGTTCGCTTCATTGGGCGAAATACCACCTTTAAAAGATTATTAAGTCCAATTTTTTTTTATACGAAACTTTTTTAAAAGTTGTAAATTGGAAACATAAAAGGGAATTTAAGAAATAAAGATAAGAGATTCAAAAGCTATTCGGAGTTTTGACTTACATCGTTGGGCTGAATTGCTATTTGAAAAAATTGTAAAGGACATTTTACTTGGTTTCAGTTAACTTTTTTTAAAAGTGAAAATGAAATGTGTAAAAAAGGCTTATAAGATATAATTAATAATTCCTTGATCTTAAATTTCCCCTACAAATAAGTTTTACATTTTAAAAAACAATGTTCAATGAAGCAATATAAACAGTACCCTCAAAGATTAAAAATAAGAAAGTTATTAGAGGTGAAAATATGTAGGTTTGTAACAGTAACCGACACTTATAAGGTTACACCATAAAAACTGAGTAAGAAAAAAAACAAGTGGCACCAAAGCTTTCTCCAGTTGTCGAAAATTTACCAACCTCGTTATTACTATAAAGCTAATTTGAAGACTACTCAAAGTCACATATTATAAAGGATTTCGCACTAAGTTAAAGTCTAATTAAGCTTCTAATATAGATAAGAAAGTTCAATGTTCCCTAAGGCATCAACTCAAACAGGCTAAGTGAAAACACAACGTATTTCACCAAGGCATTTTTTATTAGCAACTAAAAACATGTTGGTTGGTTGACATATATTTTCAGGCTTGTGTGCTTGGTCACAAAGACCCGCTTATAAACCTTCGTCAAGAAGGACGGACACGACATACACACACATACAAGACAGATGCTGCCATCTATCACCACCTCCACAATTTAGACATGTCCCTGAAGGGGAGAGAAATAGTCTCCAGAGACCTGTACCCGTGGTAAACTTCGCAATGGCCGACCACAGGACTTTCGGACCCAACAGATTTAACGAGCACGTACTCCGCATATACTCGGTGGGTCTTCAGAGGTGTCGAGACTCGATCGCTTGGTTGTTTGGTTGGTTGGTAGACATACATATTCAGGTTTGTGTGCTTGGTCAGAGACCCGCTTATAAACCTTCGTCAAGTAAGACAGACACAACAGACAACACACACACATAAGTGGATCCATCTAATTTTTAGAGACAGAGGCCAACTAGAGGACACCCAGAATTGGCTTGTCACCCCCAGAGGTATTGATTTGGTATGGGAACTTGGAGGACTTTCGGACCCAACAGATTTAACGAGCACAAACACAAACATTCATGCCTTACCGGGATTCGAACCCGAACCCAGACGCTCCAAAGGCTAGCTCCCTAACCGTTGCGCCGCCGGTCGGCAAAAAATTGGTAGACACATATTTTCAGGTTTGTGTGCTTGGTCGGATACCCGCTTATAAACCTTCGTCAAGTAAGACAGACACAACACACACACACACATAAGTGGATCCATCTAATTTTTAGAGACGGAGGCCAACTAGAAGATCCCCAGAATTGGCTTGTCACCCCCAGAGGTATTGATCTGGTATGGGAACTTGGAGGACTTTGTGACCACGACGTATTTAACGTGCACCAGTCACCATTAGCGTACACGGGGGGTCTTCGGAAGGCAGCGGGACTCGAACTCGCAACCTTAGGGATGCCAGTCCAAGACCTTACCGACCAGGCTATCCCAACCCCCCCCCCCAAAAAAAAAAAAAAAATATAATATAATAATATATATATATAAATATATATATATATATATATATATATATATATATATATATTATATATATATATTATATATATATATATATATATATATAATTATATTATTTATATATATAATATATATATATATATATATATATATATATATATATATATATATTATATATATTATATATTATAATTATATATATATATATATATAAAACTCATAACAGTAAAACAGGTAAGTGTTGCCATTCGGCGGTTAACAAAATTGGCAAGATAAATAATACAGGTATAGGTGAGAATAATAAATCGTCATCAATCCTCGACACCATTTTTTCAGGAAATTCCACTGGTTTTACCACAGTACAGTAATAGTATACATAAAGTGAAACTTTGTAGTTATAGAGATATCCTGGGATGGTTCTGTTTAGTTTAGTTTAGTTTGAATTATCGTCGCACTAGAGCTACACGAGGGCTATTGGCGACGGGAATCTTGTTTTAGAACCCCAGTCAAGTGACGAGCCGACACCTGAGTAGGCACCCAACGTGGGAGGGTTCTGTGAACTGAACTCTGATAACTTATTCTTTTTATAAAAGTGGGCGCTAAGTTTGGAAAAAATAGTGGACATTTCCTCTTCATGTCTACATTTTTCTTAAGTGAACTGAACGACGAGAAATTCAACTAAAATGCAATTTTCCGTCTTATTTTTTTGCAATATTTTATGTGTTTTTTCTATTTTGTATTTAATTGTTTTTATTATTTAAATAATAATATGCATAAGATTGGTATACTAAGTCAAAGCTAGTCCTGGATATCCCTACTGAGAGCTATGCAGTGTTTTATGGTTTGAAAGCTTATTCCAAAATTAGCGTAAGATTACATCCAAAAATGATAAAGTTACGCAATTATTTTGAAGATTCTGTTTGTCAAAAATGATTGTTACATCTCTTTTAAACTAATAAAATGATTCAACTTCTAGACGTAGAGAAGGAGGGATATCAAAGTAACGGCTCGGCACCTTGGAATAGGAAATATCTACACTGTTAAAAGTGGGTTCTCAAATTTGAGATTAATGTTCTCATTTTTTAGACAATCATGGATTCATAATAGCTCCGAATACATTACTCTCAAATTTGAGAACATGCAATTTTCAAAATTGAAGTCATGCATGTCCCCATTTTAGAGAAGAATTAAGAAAAAAAAATTGACCTGATGGTATAGCAGGGGTTGTGAACTGGAGCCGTAGATGGCAGCACTGAAGTCACATCCTTGTGTTAACAGTTTGGTCATATTTCGCGACGAGCGGGCTCGAACCTATGATTTGTGGATCCACTAAGGACCCATACGGAGCATAATCCAACTGTGTCATCCCAAAGCCAATGTCGAGCGGGTGTTGAGGCTATTTGAAGTTGTTGTGCTGTGAACTTCTACATATATGGAGGGTTCAGAATACAAGTGAACCAAGTCCACTATGGACTTGACTTGGTTCACTTGTATTTTGAGCTCTCCACTTATTTTGCTACATAAGTAAATGGAGAGCTCAGAATACAAGTGAACCAAGTCCATAGTGGACTTGGTTTACTTGTATTCTGAACCCTCCATATATCGAATTTTAAGAACATGTGTGATTTCAAATTTGAGGTTTCAAAGTATTTGTTTTTGAGAATATTATTCTCACAATAAAATGAGAACATCCTAGCACTCATTTTTGAGAGTTTCATTTTTAACAGTGTACCCTATGATATTTTTGGGTTGATATCTTATATGGGAGAATTCTTTTGGAAAATCTGGTTTAGGTTAAGAAAAGATATACTTGGGTAATTCCTCAGAAAACGTACAATTTAAATAGTAAAATGTAAATGATAAAATATATTTGGTATTTATTATTTTTAGTGTAAAAACGAAAGGAAAAACCAAATACAACTCTTACAAATTGAGTACGTTGAAGTAGCAAGAGATTTATAAATTTAAAACTTATATAAATTGTTATAATTAAATAGTAAAGTAGTATTAAACGAGCAGTAAAACAGACAACATCATTAAATAAAAAAATATTTTATTTATATTTCAAAATTGATGTGTAACGTAACATTTAAGAATCAGCTTTGATACGCAAACTCTGTAGAAATAAAATTATTTGGATAATAAACAAAATGGAAAAACATAATAATAAATAGGGGAGAGTGGGGGCTATTAGGACAAATTTTTATTAACCTCTGTATTTCAGCAAAGAAAGTTTTCAGCAAAAATATAAGAATTTTAATTTATTTTCTTACAAGATCATAAACTGAACACTCGTTTACTTAAAAAGCCATTCGACAGATGTTAAAACATTACCATATTTTAGTTGCTGATAATTTTTAACAAGCATGTAAATGTCCCATTAGCCCCAATATGTGGGGTCTAATGGGACAGAATGCAGGGCTAATGGGACATGATAAATTTTGCCTTAATTAAAATTTCAAAAAAGGGAAAATTAATCAGAAAATAACAGGAAAATAAAATTTTAAAGCAAACACCATTTATATAATGTATTTTATTTTGATAATTTTATTTTAAGATGGCTAAATCAACAGTTTAAAGAAAAAAAAGAGCAAAGGGAAAGACTTTAAGCATGTGGAAAATTTCAAACCTTTAAAGAAAAGGAAAGCAAAAACGACAACACTTTAACTAAAAATACACCATCTCTATTGCAATGTTCCAACCGTTAGACAACATTGAATGGCATTTCTCTGCCACCAATGTTGGTCATCTTTACCTTTAGTCATGAAAAAGAACCATTTGATGGACTTGGTGATACAGTGAGGAGGGGATAAAAGCAGCCACACCTTCCAGGAAAATTGACCCACATTCTGCTAAAGCTTTTTTAACTTTGCATAAGAAATCTGCCCAAACATATCACTATTATACATTTCTGACAACTGTGTAAAGGGCGAAATAGGTATATTAAATGATATTTGCTCATCAAAGGAAAATAAATATTTTCGATTCCTGATACTCAAAAATTCCTCTGGTTTTTAAAATTAAACAAATACCTACTTAAAACTGCCAATGTTTCATTAAATACCCAAAAATACTACACGGCTGATTACACAAATTTAAATGTTGTAAAAGGAAATGCCTCTCAACAAAATTCTGAAATTGAATTTCATGCTGGAAAAAGAGCTTTTAATCCTTTTGAACAAAAATTATCGCTAAATATTTTGTGGGGCAATTGTTAAGTAAAGATACTTATTCAATAAAACTGAAATATCTGTAATGGTCGGGAAGTCTTTTTGCGTGGCCTGAGAAGGAAGGTTTTTCAGACAATGCTATTGAAGAAAGAATTAAGAAATTACCAGAAGCCAACTTTAGGGGACGTTGGGTAACTTTTTCTACCTATGATTTTACCTTGTATGCAATTCTTAACTTACCATGTTCAAAATTATTTACATATGTTATGTTATTATTGCCTAAATTTCCATGTCTGTGATACTGTTCAACAACACGAAGCAAACTCCTACGTTACGCAAAACTAAATTTTATTCAGCTTTTAAAAGAGCAGCCAAGGAGCAACAACGTGCTCGGCCCAGTTCAAAATACAAATACAACCTCTTTTTTAAGCTAATGTTACAGGCGGGAGGCACTACACAAAGAGAGAAAAATACAAAGTAGCAGAAACACATAAAAAATGCGATTACGTAATATTAATATTCTGACATACTCCCACCCTAAGAAAGATGTTCTTGACCCGAGGGCAAAAGTCTTAGTTTTATAATTGGTCTTTTAAAATGACCACTAGTAGTTTTATGGAGACCACGCGGACTCATCCATCCTTTCCTGGGTGGACAGCCACAATACGGCATAATGGCCACCTTCCAGGAGGAACATTGTCCTCCTTTACAAGAACTATATTATTGATTTCATAATTTGCTTTGTCTTGAATCCATTTTGCTCTGGTTTGCAAGGTGTTAAGACATTAATTATAATATCGTTTCCAAACATATTTTTCATGTGCTGAATTAAATCTCATCTTTTCAATAAATTTTGCTTAGAAGGATTTACATTGTCAGGAAAGAGGGTAACAATTTCTCCCGTTAAGAAATGTTGAGGAGTAAGAACATTTATACTGTCTAACTCATTCTCGTTAGTCTTTACCAAATTACGTGAATTCAAAATGGACTCGATTTGACTGAGCAGAGTGAACAATTCTTCAAATGTAAGAAGAGAGCCTACATTGTACACCTACAACCCTTTTATGTGGAATTTCACTGCTCTAATACCAGATTCCCAAACTCCACCAAAATGTGGAGACGCGGGAGGAATCATTTCCCACTATATTTGAGTTTTCCCCAGAAAGTCTAATATTTCTGTGTTGTTTTGATTGTAGCTCAAAATTTGATTAGTTTCAGATAACTTGCGCTTTGCTCCAATAAAATTGGATCCATTGTCAGAATACAAAGCTGCGAGAACGCCTCTCCTGGAAATAAATCTGCGAAAGGCAGCCCAATGAAGGATTCGGACGTTAAATCACTAACCGCCTCGGTATGATATGCTTTTGTGGCAAAACAAACCCACAACGCAATATAGCCTTTAGTCGTTTTAGTTCCCCGACCCTTATTGAATTTCAAAGTCAGTGGGGTCCGCCATAATCTGAACCACAATTTTCGAAGGCTCGATTATATGCTACTCTCTCCTTAGGTAGAGAAGCCATTAACTGAGAGGAAGTATTAGTTTTGTAACGTATACAGACAACACATTTGTTAATTACTTTCTTAATTAACTTTTTACCTTGTCAGATCCAGAAATTTTGTCTAATAATGTTCGATAACACATTATACCAGCATGCATGAGTAACATGACATTCCTTAACTAATAAAACACTCAAAGGATGTTTGGAAGGCAGGATAATTGGGTGTTTACAATTATAACTTTGTTGAGAATTATCCAGGCTTCCTCCCACCCGAAGCAAACCCTCAATCACTGAATGGAAGCAACGAAACCAAAGAGCTATTTTTTTCAAACAATTGTTACTTTTTAAGGAATCAATTTCTTCGAGAAAATATAATTGTTGTATATACTTTATAATTTGATGCAAGGCACCTTTTCTTTCCGAAGCGCTTAATGAAACGTTGCTTCCAAAAGAGTCATTTACACCTTTTTTGCCGCACATTTCTGCTTGCATTTCAAGACAAACCTTTTACAATAAGCATAGATAGCAACAATTTTAGATAACTGAGAACATTTTTTAAATTCAGAATTCATTTCGAAATTCAGACAGTATCCTCGAAACTGCATCAAGCTGTTTCACAAGAAGTAGAGCAGCATTGAGTTCCATGCGAGGAATGGATACTGGCTTGATAGAGGCCACTTTAGTTTTGGACACTAAAAGTCTCACTGAGTCACCGATTCTATCACTAGGTTGTACCACATAAACCAACGCAGCATAAGCTGCCTCTGATGCGTCTGAGAAGCCATGTAGAACTGTAGTTTTTCATCGGACACCAACCCAACGAGGAATTTTGACTTCAGTTAACTTCTCAAATTGGCTTCGAAACTCAGACCATTTGTACGATAACTCTGGGGGAAAATAATCATCCCACCCTAATTTTAACAACCACAACTGTTGATAAAATATTTTAATTGATATTGTACATGGCGAAAGAAAGCCCAGGGGGTCAAAGATTTTGGAAAATTTCGATAAAAATATGCGCTTAGTTATTTTTTCTTCAAATTTGAGGGAAGTTTTAAAAATAAAACAATCTTCAGTGGAATTTCACAACAGTCCCAAAGCCTTTGAGCATTCATCTGGGAGTATATCTAAGTTGTCCAAAACTGGAACATTTTTAGCACTGTGTTCCAAAAACTCCTTTGAATTAGAACGCCATTTTCTCCAATGGAAACCCCTAGCCTCTAATAAATCAATTAACACCATGGCATTTTTTATGGCCGTAGGTACCCATCTGATGTTCCAGACATTAAATCATCAATATAAAATGAATTATTTATCATAGAAGCAACCTCAAGTTCATTGGTCTCACAATCTAAGCCGATTTGGCGTAAACACCGAGTAGCCAAAAAGGAGGCCGATGATGTCCCATACGTGACAGTACAAAGATTGCTCTTTGTACTAATTTGGTCTGCATCTGACTCTCTCCAAACTATGCGCTGAAGATGTTGGATTTCACTATCAACTAGAATTTGTCTGTACATTGTCTGTACATGTCAGATGAAAAAGCTATGGCTGGTATCCTGAAGCGAACTAAAATCGAAAAGATATCAGGCTGAATTGTGGGACCAACACCCAAAACAGAGTTCAATGACTCTCTATATGAACCTTTACATGAACCATTAAATATCACCCGCAATTTCGAGGTTAAGCTCTCCGATTTGATGACAGCATGATACGGTAAATAGTGCACCTTTGGTTTATCAACATTTAAATTTTCCTTCACCGGGCACATATGCTCAAGTTCTCCGTATTCCTTTAAAAACTGCTTATAACTAATACCAAATTCTGGATTTTTAACAAACTTTTTTTCCATAGCTAAGAGCCTCGAAACAGCGACTGGTTTGCAATTACTCAATTCACCTTCTTTATACACAGGCAATTTAACAACGAAACGCCCATCACTGTTAACTTTCACATTTTACTTAAAATGTTCCTCACAAAACTTCTCTTCCTCTGAAAGAACAGACAGCTTATTGGAGAGTTCTTCAGAAAATGCCAAAATTTTTCTAAAGTTAAGTCTACGTTAACTAGATTAGAGTCTGGCTGCATACCAACTAGATTAGAACATCTGTGCATGTCCTTGTCAATGCCGTTCATTTTTCCCGCGAGAACCCAACCAAAAAGGGTGTTCTGAGCAAAAGGTTGATTTGGTAACCCCTTAATCTGACCCTGTTGCAAAACCGAGAAAAAATAATCACTACCCAAAACTAGATCTATCTCTTTTGGTTCGAAAAAGTTTGGATCAGCCAAATTAATGGATTTAATATAATCCACATGATCCGCGCAAATAGTTTTGAAAGGCAATACTGAAGTTAACTGATTCAAAATAAAAGCCTCAATCTCTAATTTTTAATCATTATGCTTTGATTCCATAGTGAAACAAACAGATCCCCTTGTTTGAGTCGTTGCCACGTTATCAATTCCATTTACAACAATTCTATTATTTTTTCGCTTTAACTGCAATTTTTTAACAGCACTTTAAGAGATAAAGGTAAACATAGAACCACTATCCAATAAAACAGTTGAATTTACTCTCTCACCCAAAAATGATAGCCCAAAAACTGAAGCAGTTGGCAGCAGGAAGATCCCACTCTGATTAAGTGATGACAAATTTACTAGTTCACCATTTCTTTCTATTGTTACCATAGGAGAGTTAGAAGCCGAGTTTTGGCTTTGATCAGAATTATTTACAACGCACTGATCATTCTTTAAAAAAAATACAAAAGAAATAGTAGACATCACAAAAAATTAGTAGGCAAAATTAGTAGACATCAATGAACTTGTATTAGCATAATCGTGTAACAAACTGTTATGTTTCAACGAACAAATTGAGCACTTCAATTTTAACGTGCAATCTTTCAAGAAATGTGGCAACAAACATAAATAGCAAAGATTATTTCTTTTTACAAAGTTTTTACATCTTTTTCACTTATTCAAGCTACTGTTACCACAATATATGCAGTTAGAAGTTTAATAAATTAAATTATCAAAATCAAATACGTTGCACGTTAGTTAAGTTACTTAAATAATATGTATTAGACATTACTCTATCGTTGCTTAATGCAAAGCATATATATTTTTCATAACAGGAAACATAGCCTAGTTAAGGAATAATTTCTGCATTTCAGACAAAAACAAACAGAAGTTTAATTAAAACTGTCTGAAGTTAGTAAATATTGGATATCCATCCCAACTAGAATTTTTAATTAAATACTTTGAATATATAGGCAAACTTGACTGAAGAAGTTAAAAGACATAAACTCACTTAGTATGCATACTTCATGAATGAATATTTGCAATTGTACTTCATAAATATATTTTATTATATAGACTTCGCAGTTTATATCAAAGAGCTATACTGATTTCTATTGCTGCTTTTTCATTCATAATTTTTGCTAAATGTTTGTAGTTTGCAAAGAATATATATAAATTTGTTTTAAAGAGAAGTTCATTAGAATGTATTTTAAAAAGTCGTGTTTAATTTTTGTCCCGAAAAAGTATGCTCTTTATGCAAAACTATGGTACTAATAACGGATATTGGTTTGGTAAACTACTCTTAACTAATTTAATTGCAGTTAAAACTAGTTTAACTAAACAATTACTCTTTATTATAATCTCAGAAAAATTTCCTATATTCTCTTTGTTGTGGTTTCAATGGAAAAATATTAACAACAATTTTTAAAAACTCAGTTTTGACTACTGACGGCTACAGAAGTATTATCCTGTCAATGGGCATCTAGGTTACCAGCACCACATATAGATTTTTTAATTAATGTTTTATTTTCAAATTAATTTTTTTTAATATTAGAACATTTTATTAATGAGTCAAAAATTTTCATTTAAATCTAGTGAAGTGAAATTAAGTTGACACTTTGTCCCAAAATCTTATCCCTTAGAGTGAACTATCTAAGCTATAGGTTGTCAAAGTGAGGATCTTCTGAAATATACGTTCAATAAGGCACATCCACACAAAGTAAAAAATCTCCATTCTACTTTATTCTTAACGCTTTACAAAAACCAACTGCCAGCAAACACATGGCCATGGTGTAGAGGAGATTTGCCTTTGCCGATGGGGCCGAGTCCGAGATGCATGCGTTGGAGCCGAACGTGAAGAGGGCGCAGTGCTCGTTGAGCAAGGAGCCGGACATGCGGTCCATGTGCCGCTGGAAGAACTGGTCCGCATGCACCCCGCAGTCACGGAGCAGGTGCTCGTGCTGGCACTGCACGAACTCCGTGAACACGCTGGAACACAAAACAACCACGCGTTAAAAGGTTGGTTGGTTGGTAGACATATATATTCAGGTTTGTGTGCTTGGTCAGAGACCCGCTTATAAACCTTCGTCAAGTAAGACAGACACAACAGACAACACACACACACATAAGTGGATCCATCTAATTTTTTAGAGACAGAGGACAACTAGAGGATCCCCAGAGTGCGTTAAAAGGGGCTGCTGTTGTAATTAATCGCTTCTGGCTGCCTATTTCTAGCCTCCTTTAAGAGCTTTAACACAGCCAATTGCGCGTCGTAATTTAGAACCCTGGTCAAGTGACGAGGTCGACACTTGAGCGGGCACCCAACGGAACTTCGAGCGACATTGTACGCTAACGGTGTCGGGACTTTGGACTCCAGTGATTTAACGAGCATGTATATCGCACTGTATTCGGGAACCCCGGTGATTTTTAGAGGATTTTTTCCACCAGCACGAATACGTCTATAGTATGGCTAGGATAAGGACAGAACCAAGAACCTTTTCGGTGAGAGGCTCGTCGCTTACACCTCTCGGCCACCGGGGGACCATGAACACACTGGAAGACGAAACAACCACATATAAATAGGTGCTGAACAGGTTATGGTGTTGGCCCTGGACAAACTCCAGTAACGCAATTGGACACAAACCAACCACATATTTATGTGCTTAACCGGTGCTCGTGTTATCACTAGACGAACTCCGTGAACACAGTGGAACCCAGAAACCCAGAAAAACCTCTTATTAAAATGTGTGTAACTTAAATGTGTAGTAAACCTAAAAGGCGACCAACATCATCAGTTTAGTTTTTGCAGGTTTACCAAACCTGAGAAAATTTATATAATTCTAAATAATTACAGTATTTTCGCCTTCAAATATTTTAAAATGAAAGTACTATAATATTGAGAAAATGCAAAATGTATTTATCAATATATATACATTGCAGAACGAATTTAAGAGAGTTTTTCATGAAGCTATTTTTTTTCTTAATGGTATTAAAAGAAATTGTTTGGAAATTTTTATGTGACCTTGACCTTTTTAAAACATAACATTTGGTATACGTAGCATTAATATTTGATATATTTTGATAAAAATAACGATAAATATTTGCTTCAAGATGTGCTTTAATGAAGGGTTCCCTTAATCCTTTTCTCCGTTTTATAAAGATAATATCAATGGAAAGCATTTATGTCTAATGAAAATTTTTCAAAGCTTTCTGCAATGAAAAAATAATTTGAAACGCACCAAACAACATTTTTTCGTTAAAAATTCAACATATGGCTTTCATTATGAGTACCTAAAAAGTGGAAAAAAACTAATAACCATTAATTGTTTTCCTATATACAAAAAAGCAGTAAATGCATTAAAACATACGATATAAATGCTCATAAAATTAATTTCAAACTGTTACTCGTTGAAGTGAGCTTTTATTTTTATTTATTTTTTGTTTTTAGACTATCATAAATAATATTTATTTTTTTCGCAATCTATTCAAATAATTACTTTTAAAATATAGTTCTACAAAAAAACACAGAATTATTATTTTTTGGGAGAGAAAAGTGAAACCGGATTTTTCTTATTTAGCATTACGGTCTATGGAAAAAATGATTTTTTTTAAGGGATTACTAAACGGGCAAGTTTTAAGGAAATAACTAATTTTAATTTAATAATAATACTAATAGTAACTTTTTGATTTAAGTGGTTTTCAAAACCGTCTAAAACGATTCAAAATAAATAAACGATATGCACACATAATAAAACCCAGCCCATGTAACTTTTCCATAACCTTTTTATAAGAGGTTTTAGAGAAATTAACGTAAAAATACAAATTTTTAAAAGAATATTAAAAAAACAGTCGTACAAATTTATAAAAATCGCAAATAACCCTTTTATTTTGTTTCTTCATTCTTCAATGATTTTATGTGAGAGTTTCAACACATCTTTAGAATAAATCATATTAAATGAGTTCATATACTATTCCTCATCCTGTACTTCTTCTGGTGAAACAGTATTTTTTTAAATATTTTTTTATTTCAATATCTCAGCATAAATTCAAGAAATACTGCTCTTTTTAAAGATGGATTATACCTTTTTATTAGAGGCTTTCAAATTTCCAGCGGTTGGTTGAGTTATTTGAGCAGCATATTCGTTTTTAATTACAATCTTCAATGTTTGAAGACCTGTTATTAAAACATGTTTCTTATAGTACTATGTCATTTTCCCTTTACGCCAGAATCCCTCTTTTCTATATATATTTACTCTTTTAGCACTACTTTATGCCACTTAATTATAATTTAAAACGTTCCACGGTATTTATAAACGGAAATTTACTGAAAAAATTTTAGGGAATCAAGTAAACGTTTTTACATAATTGGAAATCCATATTGTTCTTCGATAGTATTTAATTTACACATTTTCGAATCATATTAAACATATACGCGACAATTTTACGCATCTGAGTATATTGCCAACACTAAAGACATCAGATATATCCATTAGAATCTTTTGTTTTGGTGTTAAAATGTAAAAAAAAAATATATCATACGGCTTTTATAAATGTACCATATAATGTTTTTTCAATGTCTTTAGTTAAAGACAGTGTATTCATGCATGTTTCAACAAAACTTTATTTTATTTTAAACGTTTTAAACAAATAATTAAAGCAAGAAAGAAGGAAAGAAATTTAAAGCAATATTCCATCGGGAAAAATATTAACTTTTTTTTAATTATTTTAATTAATATATTTGCACGTGGGCAAAATATCAAACGCCAGTTCAAAATTTTACTTTTTGACGTTTGGCCACGAAATGGGATTTTTGCCGAACTGTGATTCCATCATATTAAAAAAAAATTTGAAAGAAAAAACATGAAAAGAAACTTTTAACATCTTTTAAAATGATTTAAAGTAATTAATATTAGTACTTAATAAAAAATTGAATCGGTTGCACGTATTTCCTTTACAAACGTACACACACAATTCTATATAACCCATTTCTTCATTGGAACTAATGTTATTCATGAGTAACCTCCTTCGACTTTAAAAAAAGCAGCATTATTTCAGCAGAAGGAGTTTTATCAACATTCTGCGCACTTATATACCAAACTGTTACTATCTATAAGTAATAGTATTCCATAAAAAACTGGTAAATTGTTTCAAACTTGCTCTTTTAAGATATACCCGTTCGAAATCCTCATTTTCCCATATACCATAATGCTAAATGAAAAGAAGTTCAGCTTAACTTTTCCTATGCAAAAAATCATCTTTCTTAATTCTTGAAAAAAAGAATACGGGTTTTATAAATTTATCTCTAGTACTTGGAAAAATTCACGATTGAATTCTGCGACATGAAAATTTTGAGTTGGGCGAGTTGACGTGGAATAACTCTTGTATAATTTAACAACAATAAATCTCGGAATACTTCCACGGCAACACCTAAACGTTTGGCGGCCCTCTACCCACGAAACAGATTTAAAATATTTTATACGTTCCACAATATAAATTACCCAAGGAATTCTGATGTTGTAAGGGATCGTAGTTTAAAATACAGTAGTTTAGAAAGAAGATCTAAATATTTACGATCTCAAAAAACTCCCCATTAAACAAGGCAAATGTAAGTTAGATGGAGACCACATTCTCGAACGATCAATCACTGGTGCATCGGATTGACGCTTTTTTATGCAGAGTGAAAATGTGTTTTGCTTTCACTAAACACTGAAAATAACACTGGAGGTTTTCCTTTCGGCTAGTATCGATTTAGTCTTTTTTATTTGAATAAATGTAGTGATGTTTTCTTGTATAATAAATACTGTTTATTTCAATATATTGGTGTTTCATGCATAATAAATTATTTTAGGCAGAATTTTTTTCTTAAAATTATTTGAGAACAAAATACAGCTAGTAAAAATATTTTACGGCGTCTAGAAGATCAGTGAGGATAAAATTCGAGATTTAAGGAAAAATAACACGATTTAAATTATAAAAGAAACGGTTTTTTATTAAATTAGTTTGACCATTAACTTCGAACACATATTTTAATCAATACTATTGTGATAAAAGTCTCTTGACAAATTATTTCAAACCCAGGTATATTCGCGGTGTATTCAAAACGTAATCAGTTAATAAATTTTAAAAAATGAGCATTGACTTAAAATTCATGTGGTTTTTTTTTAAATATTTTAAGAAATTTACTTTTTTACACATTAATTGCATTTTTTAATTTCTTACGTTTCCCAAAATAAAACTATAAATAAGAAATTTTCAGAAAATAAATACTTAATACATGAACGGGCGAAACTAACTCAAATGCGTACTTACCAACAATGCATTTTTAACTTGTCATTCACATCACTTTCCGTTTCACTGTAACTGCTTGCCAGCCTTTTATATTGCAGGGCACATTTATGAGGGTCTGTTGAGACATTTTTCAAGCATGGGGCATATCTTAAATAATCTAAAAAAGACGAAATTACAAATAAATAAGGGAATAAATTTGCGTTTTAAGATTCCCACTTTCCAAAGCTATAGAGCCTTGGTGGGGAGTAATATTAAATGACTCCTATTTTTAAAAATCTGGAAAATGTTTGAATGGGTTTTTCTCCATTTGTTAAAAGCATATATGCCTACATACAAAATTTAGAATTTGTGTTTCTTATACTTAAATTTTAATTGAAACTACTGAGTAGTTATCTATTTATCAACAAAATCTGAACAGTTTAGAAGTCTAGTAGTACGAAAACAACTAAATTAAGGTTGAAGTAGTATTTTTTAAGTTACAGGGTAGAAACATTAAATTATGGATTTAAACTAGGAAATTGATAATAAGATTTTAAAAGTAATAAACAATTAAACAAAAGTAAAATATTAAACTAATATTAAAAATGAACTTTATTGGGATACGAAGTCAAGTTTCACATTAACAGAAATGGTTACAAACATTAGTATTACTTAATATATATATTATAACAATAACAATTTTCAATCTTTTGAAAACTATATTGAATAAAGTTAAAACTTTCTCTAAAGAGTATAAGTGTAAATACCCCAAACCTTTCAGGCGACAACCACTATTGTCCCTTTACTTACGCTGATAAGGTCAATGCTCATGCAAGCGAATCAATTTGTGTACATTCGACTGGATAACACAACGTTGAAGCATATAGCGGAACAATTAAATATGGCCTTAAGGGAAAAGATACGCATATTTCTAGAAAGTATTACTGGGGCAAATTTGAACCAGTTCCTTAGCACTAATGTAGTAAAATTGTTAAATTTATGCAATTTATTCAAACTTAAAAATCAATCAAAATGATACATCCAAAGTGCATTAGAGTAGTTTCAATACAAGTGATAAGAGTTTTTAGGGAGATTTAAGAAAGTAGAAATTGATGTAATCAACAGTCTCCTTTTAATTTACAATTAAAATAAATTTTAATAAACTCAAATTAATTTTTATAAACCTTTTAAGATAGCACTTAAAGCAGCACTATTGCTAAAAGAAAATGCAAAAGTTAAAAATTCTTTTATTGTAAACAAAATGACTTTCTAGCGAAACCTTCTCTCTCTCTCTCTCTCAAAAAATATAAAAAATTTTCTTGGGTAACGATTAGTCTTCCTACTTTTACCTAATGTTAACATATTAAAGGTGATGGGACATTTTTATCGCCATAGAAATCAATTACTTTGTCTCAAAATTGCCCCAACTCTAAAATGTCTTATCTTTTTTTTCCAAAAATGCTGAGTTTAATAAATTTGTTAAGAATTCAAGTTCATTAACAAACTATTTTTTTATTTAATAGGCCCATTTGTATACACAAGTAGATTCCAGAATAACAAAAAATATATACGAATACGTTTTTTTCGTAAATTTTTAGCCAGTTCTTGTTTAAAATTGGAAAATTAAGGTAAATCTTTGTGGTTTACTTGCGAAAGTATCAAATTCTCCTGGCTAGCATAAATAAAGCACTTATTACGTACTAAAATAATGGATAATATATACTGCACTACGCGTCAAAAGTTAACGTAAAATCCTGAAACTAAACAAAAAAATACTTAAAATAATTCTTTTATGTTGATACTATGAAATTTTTTTTATTTTTGTAACTCTCTCTACCAGGTAAGTTGAAACACTTATTTTCTACTTTCCTAGTTTGCGTTAGATTTCATTTCATGTAATTTTCTTGTTGATTTGCTTTGTTTGGGAACCGTTTTCTTTTGATTACTTGAGTTATTGAAAATTAATAAAACAATTGTTACACTGTAAAAAAAATTACTGAAATTAACGGGAAAAGTACCGGCAGCAGAGTTGCCGGGACTTTCCCGTTTCGTTAAGTATTTTCCCGTGTATTTACAGAAGTTCCGTTTCTAATTTCTCCATTGTTAAAATTTTCCATTTTCCGTGTTTCTACTTAAGTTCCGTTTCTTATTTCTCCGTTATTAAAATTTTGCATTTTCCCGTGTTTCTACTTAAGTTCCGTTTCTTATTTCTCCGTTATTAAAATTTTAAATTTTGCATTTCCCCGTACAGGTAAGGTAAGGTAATCGTTTCCGACTGCCTATTTCTAGCCTCCTTTAGGAGCTTTAACACAGCCAATAACGCCTCGTAATTTAGAACCCTGGTCAAGTCACGAGGTTGACACCTGAGCGGGCCCCCAACGGAACTTCGAGCGACATCGTACGCTAACGCCGTCGGGACTTTGGACTCCACTGATTTAACGAGCACGTCTGTCCCAGTGTACTCGGACCCATCCGTGAATTGAGGATTTTTTTACTATTTCCAGCACAGATCCGATTTATAGGATCACTGGCAGTAGGTGGGATTCGAACCACCGCACTCCTGAGAAGGTTGAACCTCTAGGCTGATGCCCTAACCACTAGGCTACGGACGGGCCTTGGTAATACAGGTGTTCGATGTTCGAGTTTCGATGTGTGTATTCTTAGTGCATTATCGCCAATTCTACGATAGGGTAATAAAAGTATGGCAGCTCTAAAAACGGGAAAATTCCGTTTTCTTCTCTTCGCTCGCGGTTTACGAACATTTTCCGTTTTTAGAAGAAAAAACTCGTTTTCAGAAGGAAAAAACCCGTTTTCAGTCGTTAAGGGAAAGTTCCGTTAAAATCAGTAATTTTTCTCCTGAAATTTCAGGTTTTTTTTAACAGTGTAAGCTAAATGATTTTAAAAAAGATGTTTTTTTGGAAAATGGTATTTACCCAACATGTCAAAGATTGAATTCTTAATAGTAAGTTGAACCAAATTACAACTAGCTAGCTAATATTTTATCGCCATATTATATCTTCGCATATTTCAAGGGACTTTGTTCTGGTGTGACAAATCCGTCATTTTTTAAATAATATAATGTTACACTTGTAAACATACTATTACGTATAATTGTTAAGATAACCCAAGTTTGGTAGTCAATTGGGTAAGAAAGTGATTTCGAAAGATTCACAACTTTTTAACTTCCTTCGCCTCCTTCTTAGAAAAATGGTCATTTTACATCCTGACCAATTTTTTAATAATATGTTTTAAATATTCTTTTAAACTATTTTTCTTACATAGTAACGACTTGATTTACATCCTAATAAAATTATCACATTTTGGGTATATTCCTTACTGGAAAAGGTTTTGAAGTTAGTTTTCAAAAGTCAGATCGGTAATGTGTTACAACTAGCTATGCAAAGTTTGTCAAGATATCGTATTCAATTAATATTATCATAATAAAAACACTTTTGAATGACATCTACTTGTTTTAATGTTTTTGTCAATATAATGCTTCATTTAGATAAAACTTGAAATACGCAAAAAGAAGCAAAATATGCATGTCAGATTGGTAACATAAACTTCCGAAACGGCTGAAAACGTTATTTCCGGAAATAAAACGTCATTAAATTGTATCCGTAGACTGTTTACGAAACAACTTCAAAAATTTACTTTGGAAAAACAAGTAAAAATTATTGACTAAATTGGATTTCTCGTACTTTTAAGTAGCTTATCGGAAACGCACCCTAAAATAAGAGAAATATTTATGTATATTTTTTATAAACGTGAAGAAAACTGCGTAGCTTTCAATTGGACAATACGAGAAATAAATAAAATAAACAATTTTCTTATAAATTAGTCAGATTGGTAACGTTGAAAAATTCGACTTATTACCAAAATACGATTCCGTTACCAATTTTCCTAAAACATATTCAATATGTTTACGAAAAGCACTTGTATAGTTTTTCGTTATATCTTGAAGTTTGAATAGATGATTGATATTATAATTGAATTAAGTCGTCACATTTGTAACGCCTCATTCTATCTGTGTAAATTGGCACTTTTCATAATATTGACTCATAAGTTGAATGCAAATTACGGAGTTGTCAAACTTAAGTCTCGATATTCAATTCCCCTCCAATTCGTCTAAAAGGATCCCCGCTCCTGTGATTCTGACTGTGTTATCAGGGAGCGGTGCAATTTTAATATCTCTACAAACCACTTATACCCGAGAGATTGCTATTCAATATTCCATGTTAGGAAATTTCCCTTTGTTAGTTTACCCAATTGCGAAGAGCTTGTGCCTATTTGATCGATACTTGTTTTAAATTCAAATTCTTAATGCAATTCATAGCGTTGGTTGAGAAGAGTTGTAAAGGATACGACGGTTGGTAATTAATTTTGAAATTCATTCGGTTAATTCAACCAATGGATTTTAAAAAAGAACATTTTGGTAATTACCATCTGCGTTTTAAAGGTATCTGCGTTAGAGAAACAAAAGATACTACAACTCTTACGCTTATGTATCAAAACAATATTTTATGTCAAAAATGTTTATTGTTTTTAAAGTAAACGGTTCGCTTATTCAAACAAATCAGGGTCCAAAAAACCAGAGAGACAATACTTGTGTGCTGAAAATATAAAAGTAAGCAATATTTCCCCCTCTTCGTTAACACTCATTCTACTTTTTCTTTGTAATACACGGTTTACTTAACATCAGTCCAGTGACAGTTGGAGGTGTCTCAAACTAATGCCGCAAGTTTCCGATTACTTTCAGAAGATCCACGTAAAGGAACAGTTATCAGACTTAAAACGGAGTACTAATGAACCACCGACAATTTGACAAAATAGCTGAAACTCGAAAAGTTTTGATTTGCAATCTATAACAAAATATAATATAATGAAAGTCAAGGTTTTCAAAAATATCCTTATTTATTCTCAACATTTTTCTCAACAAGTAATTACAAAAATGTCTAGATTAAAAAGGTATATTTGATAATATTTGTACTAATATAAATGTATTTCTTTGGAGAAATTGGTCAGTTCCAGCTTTGTTCAAACAGCAGCGGTGTGATTCTCTCTTTCCAGTGCATAAATGAACCATTTCTAATTAGAATGGTATTGAAGTCGCATGAAAATTGTATATTTGGAATTAGGAAATCAAAATAGTTCTATCTTGTATGAAAATAAGCAGAGGTTTAGGTGTTTCGGGTGTCAGTTTTTGAATAATTACGGCGAATCTCCAGAAACATGCATGTATTTGTTATTACGCTGCGTATTTATCTTTTGGGTGGTCACATGGTAAGTTTAAGTCCATCTGCTTTCTTAGCTGACGTTCTAATTAATCGATATTCAAATGATCTATATTTAAATTATAAACTTTCGAAACAGATTATTATACTGATAAGGTTACCGTTTTATTATTACCGTTTTACTAATTGTATTACACCGTTTTACTAATTGTGTTCAGGTTAGAAAACAATGTGACAAATTCTCGCCAAAAACAGGTTTTCTTCTTTAAAAAAATAAGTTCTCTGACTACATCATCCATTTAATTTGTTTAGCAATAAACGGATTTTAAATACAGTGAGAGAAAATGATATTTTCAAAAATGAATAAATCTATGTTTTCATTTTGAAATGAAACATTATGTTTCAACTATGACGGCCACACATTTTCGTTTAAAAACAAAACAAAAATAATCTGCATTCGTTGAATATGGTAAGCTTCACCAGGATAGTTTGCCGAATGGTTATCGTATTGAACTCCGTATTTTCGCTGATATACGGATATCGTATCGCGGATATCGGTTATCGTATTGAACTCAAGATAGAATCTTTTTGGGAGAGCGGAAAATCATGTCCCACCTTCTACCAGTACCAGTCATGATAATGATCAGTCATCGTATATGTATTAGAAAGTATTAGAAAGATTCCACAAGTAATCACGATACTCAATTTTAAAACAAGAACATTATACTGGGAATTCTGAAATGGGAGCGTCATATATATTTCAAGTCATTTTTTTTAAGTATAGACATGCTTGAAAATGAACAACAGGTGTTCCGTTCTGGAGTATTGAATGATTTCAGGTTATCGTCGCACTAAAGCTACACGAGGGCTATTGTGCATGGTTTCAGATTCATAAATTAGTATGTGCAAGTTTTAAAATTTAAAAAATATTTACTCGGAGCCTTTGCGAAGCGACACACTCATGGTTGAGCATTTTTTACTTAGTTTTGAATTAGGCTGTGTGTGAATTGAATTAAGCTAAAAAAATTCGAATCAGATAGAATTCGGTAAGTAATTTCACTGTAATCGAATATGTTGAACTTTTCCTAATATTAGTTTATATACTTCATTCTTTAATGCATCTATTCAAGCAATATTCAATTACATTAGCATTTTTCAATTATAACTGGCATTTTGACTCAATCAGTTCCACAAAAAGTCCTCCAGGGGATGCAAAGATAAGCATTGTAAACAAAAGTTACATGAATGGTTTGCTCAAATTCAATTTTTCGGTGAATGCATTCCAAATGAATGATTTATTTCAATGCTTTTAAGGTTCTTCGAAAAAAAATTGCTGGAAATCAAGAAAACTGTTTGGTATCACATATCTAAAAAAGCTGTATTGTAACAACAAACATGTATTATACATGTTTGAAAAAGTATCCTTCAAACTTATTTTTCTATATTTATCCTTCAGTGTATATATCACTCGGGATTTAAATGTATATTGGAAAATAAATTGGTAGACTGTATTGTAAGTTTTTAACGCTACCTATCAATAAGAGTTTTTGATGCGAAATAGTAAAATATATATACATATATATTAAGACCATGTAGAAGTTTATTGGTGCTGTTAATTCTCACTAGTATATATTTGTTTCTTATTACTTTTGATAGACATTTTTTAATTTATTTGGTGTCGTTTTTTTATTTTTGCTTTTTAAATATTTCTGGAATACGCAAAGCTTGATAAACAAGTGCAATTCTTAAATAGTAATATAGCCTATATTTTCTTTATTCGGGATGTGTAATCGTTGAAATTTCTCTAACTTAAGGTTTGAAATTCATTGGGTGTATAATTTTCTTTTTAATTTTAATTAATTTTATTTTGAAAAGTAAAATATTTCGAAATGCTACAAAGTCCCGACGCTGCGTACGATGTCACCCTTAACGGTTGCGTTGGGTGCCTACTCAGGTGTCGGCTCGTCACCTGACTGTGGTTCTAAATTATGACGCCCGTCACCAATAGCCTTCGTGTAGCTCTAGTGCGACGATATTCATACTAAACTAAACTAAATAAAATGAAATTTCTCGTTGTCCTGAATATATTAAAAGAATTTTAATACAAAATGAAATTAATGGCTGATCTTAATCATTTTTTTATTTATGGAAAAAGGTAATGAAATAAAAGAAGTTTAGAAACAAGTGAGTTTTAATTGTTTTCGGAAAATTCTTAATAGGATCGATATAATATATGCTCAATTTCTTTTATTGAACAGTAAAAATGGTGGCATATTTGATACGATATTTAAATGGTCTGTAAAGTGAGGAACGCGATCACTTTTTATGGATGTCCCAAAGTTTTACAATCCAATAGACTTACCCCGTCTGTTCAAACACGAATATCAGTGATCGTAGTTAGATGTACTAAATATTCATAGCACAACAATAAAGAATTCATTTTCATTCCAACCTATTAACAATATGAAAAATAATACAATTAACGCCTCGAAACAACTTTGTACTTGATTCACTCACCTCCTCGCGCATTCATAGGTTTCCGTCCACAAAATCATCTCCAATGCACTCAAGTTTTCTCCACCCCATTCATCCGCCTCGCATTTCCTTTGCAACACTCCGATTCATGGAAGTTGGCAAAATTGTTAAATCATTTATCGGACTCGGCTTGGGGAACAGTTATTTTGTACCCTTTTGGTTTACACAGATTGTACACTTGGCTCTTTCGACTTACCCTCTGAGATAAACGTATAAACCGTCACCTGATAATCAGGTTTTCCAACAACAGACATAATATTTGAAAATGTATATTTAATAAAAAAAATTGAAGTAAGCAGAAATACTTTTTTATTCATCTGCTAATGAAATGCAATAAAATATATATATAAATTAAATTTTCATTTGAAAATTCAAATTTTATTTTCATGTAATGAACAATTTCAAGTTCGGCTAATTTGGTTATCAATAAGAAGGTTAATCTGGAAACGTTTTCAAGTTGCAAGGCTGGCAATTGAGTGGGCACCCAACGAAAAATTGCAACATACTAATCAACCATAGAATTAGTGTTATTCTTCAACAAATCATCTTTTAGTTTTCTAAATTATTTAATATTCTAACAAAAATTTCTTAAACGACAACACTTCTGCTGAAAGTACTATTTGTTTAAAAATACAAGATCCAAACCGTGAAAGTAAAAATAAAACGGTATCAATGTACTTCGATTTATGAAAAAAATGGCTTGACAATCTCAACGAAGGCTTTTAAAATTATTTTTTTCTCTTCATGTTTTTTTTTTGTTCACCCTTGTGCTTAGCAGAATTTTTTCAATGTTACGTTTTACTTACCGACTGTGAGTTGCATGATCATGTGCATCATATTAATACGGCCCAGCGGGTAGTGTTTGAAACAAATGAATAAGAGACGTGAGAAGAATTTAATGACGTTTATTGAATGGACATATTGGGCAATTTATGATAAAGAGGTTCGAAGTGCCCACTATCTTTAACAAGGACAGCAGTTAGGCGGTTTTCGAATACAAAAATACTCCATACTCCTCACAAATACCTTCCTCCATACTCCTGCCATACTCCTTTTGTTTGGCCAATTCTTTTTGTGGGAAGCTTTTTTTAGCTTTTGTGAGAAGTTCCACAAAAAGAATTGGCCAAACAAAAGGAGTATGGCAGGAGTATGGAGGAAGGTATGGGTAAGGAGTATGGAGTTTGGTTGGATTCGGGAACCGCCTAACTGCTGTCCTTGTTAAAGATGGCGGGCACTTCGAACCTCTTTATCATAAATTGCCCAATATGTCCATTCAATAAACGTCATTAAATTCTTCTCATGTCTCTTATTTGTTTTTATTTTTTCATTTGTTTCAAACACTACCCGCTGGGCCACCCTGTACATTGTACTTCTATTTAATTTTCAATTTTAAGTTTTATTTAATTTCCAATTTTTTTATTTGCACTTTAAATCACCTCACAACCAAATTGATTAACACAAAACAACGCGTGCTTGTAGTTTATAAATATATAAAAATATTTGATTTGTTTGTACTCTTAATGGGTCAATAATGAAAATCATCGGCAAAATATTTTTTGCAAGAAAAATTAAAAGGTGACTCTTCGACATTAAAAAAATACTGAAGCAAAAAACGACTCGTCTTTAAAAAGAACACATATTTCAAGCATTCGTATCGGGATTTTCGACATGTTTCGACACTGGTTTGAATAATCGGCGTGACATTTGGCATCGGATGTAACATCTGCTGTGGAAACTCCGATCAGTCGTCGATACCTACGAATTTGAAACCTCAAATGCAAGCTGAACACGGAACAAACTAATTAGGAAGGAAAACCTCACACTTTCATATGACTAGTGACTACTTAAACATTTCGTTACTTGACCAGGATTCTAATTTTCGAAATGTAAGTGACTGCAATAAACCTCCTCGTGGAAGCTAGAAATCTCGAAAAACGTTCAACTACCTACCTACTTGACCATTCACTGTGAAAAAAAAATTGTATTGAAATTATTAGTTGATAATCCCTTATCTGCATAATTCTTATCTTGCTAAAATTCACCAGTTTGAAACGACGACAAGTCAAAATATTTAAAAAATACTTCTGTGTTGATTGAATTTGACGACCCCCCCCCCCATAAAAATATTTCAAATTATTATAAAAAAGCATTGTGATTAATCGAGATATTTTTCTGGCATTATATATTTTACGCGTTTTTCTTAGGAAGGTCAATAATTCTTTAAACAATATTACCAATTGATAAAATTGTTTCAGCTGGTAATATAATTTAAGATACAATTTAGAATTGTCATTTTATATGATACGCCAAAAACGAAACGATTGAGCTCTCAACATTCTAGGGTGGTTACCAGTACTCAACCAATCATACGTTAGAAATAACAAACAGGCATTTCTCTCAGACCCTGCCGTACATCCCGCAGGCCTACAAGCAGGCAACCAACATAATTGTCCGTTACCAGCCACATTTTCTGTTCGCGTACACTTTTATGAATTGCTTTCATCTTCATAACTATCCTAATTTATATCATGAAAAATTCCTTTATTTCATAAC
The DNA here is from genome assembly GCA_019343175.1 of Oedothorax gibbosus. Taxonomy (NCBI): domain Eukaryota; kingdom Metazoa; phylum Arthropoda; class Arachnida; order Araneae; family Linyphiidae; genus Oedothorax; species Oedothorax gibbosus. Next base: position 558,831 of record CM033282.1, read on the forward strand.
TCGATGACTCCATTTATAAAATTCCATTTAGGTGGAAACTATTCGATAAGTCAATTTTTGTGAGCCACGCATCTCAATTTCACCTCTTGAATAGTGAATGAAGGAATCGGCACGTCCAAAATGACGAACTGCCTAATCAGTAAAAACGGACTTGGGAAAATCTAAACAAACGCAAAGTATGACGTTGCCTAGGTAACCAATCGGGCATGGTCTTTTGCCCAAAGAGTTAGAGGAAATACTTAATGTATCAATGGGTCACGTGAGATTTTACCTTAATGACCTTGATTGAATTGAAATGAGTTTTATTAACGTTGACCCTTCAAATTTCTGTGGACAGCACCCAACGCAAGCTAGGAAAAAGTACGCTGCGTCAAACCAACTGGACGGAATTACCATTGATTTAACATGCGCTAGTACTCTCGATACAAAAGATTTGTTGTCAAGATATTCAATTATTGCTCCTCGTCACTACTTAAAGTATGTGTTGAAAAGAGTTGTATTGAAAGTGCTGATAAAAATATACTTTTAAAACGTGTTTTGTGAAAATATAGCCTTCATGAATGGGTGTAAACAATGTTTTTTAGTAAAGAGCTTTTTAAATATCCGTCTAGTGATTCGCAATAAATCTCCATTTACATTTTATAATTTAGTTATTATCAGCCCAATGTTATGTGCTAGAGTATTATGTTATATGACGCTTATTAACTAAGTGTTACAAAAAATAAACTAATGAAATACTAATATTTGCACCCATTTAATTATGTTACTGCTACCTCCAGCTTTAAAGAGTAATGTTACATCACACAAAAGCGGTATTAAGTTAAGGTTACATCACAAAAACGGTGTAAATTAACACGAAAAACACAGAGTAAGGCTATAACAAAAGGAGTAAAAAATAAATGCCAACAAACCTGTATCCGAATTGACGGCAGAATTTAACTGTTTCTACTATAGTAAATACGCATTTTTTTATAATAAGTTTTGTTTTACAACATATAGGATTGCACATATATCTGGTGTTAGTGGAACATTACTGGTTATACAACGTTTTGTGGAAGGTTTATCACATAATTAGATTTTTGTCTTGCTGACTCCAGAATTGGTGTATCTTTATGACCATAAATTACAGTAACATACCACAGTTATTTTCGCAAAATTTAAATGCATTAGGTTAACATTTTTACAACTACGTTTATTACTAAAACCAACCATTGAAACTCTTTTTTTGGGGGGGTTCTATAATTAGAATTAAGCATCCTGTAATTATTAGGCTGTAAGCAAGATGAACCTGTAATTGACTATGTTCTAACAAAAAAAAATTTAACTGGGAATTATATCATTAAATGTATTTTTATATATATCTTTTGTTTAATAGCAGATTTGATCAAATGTTTTTTTTAATTACAACCAAAGCAAAATGTGTTTATATTTGATTGAATTCTTACCAGACTTGTAATCTAATCTACTGTGGGGCAGTATAGAAGAATAGACTTGTGTGTAAAGTATATTAAAAAGATTATCAAATTTAAAAAACCAAAAAAAAATCACTAATTTGATACGAAAAACTAATATGACAAATGTTCATTACTGGCGAAATGTGTGACTTCAAAAATGTAACCAAATCACTTTCTTTATTCTAATTAAACGTTCGTTTGTTTTCTAAAACGCAGCTTCCGGAATCTCCTATTTCAAAAATTGCAACTGAATTGTAGTTATTTATACGCGAGTCAAATAGCTTGGACCCACCTTCTTGCAGCTTTCCTGGAACACACAAATCATTGATGACATGTCTGGATTCCGACACGACCGAGTTAAATATACGCCTCTGGCCCGAAGTGAAGCAGCGGAAACTGTGATCATCGATACAACGAACTCCATGCTGCAGCTTCCTAAAGAAAAGCACACCCGTCAACAATAATAATAGTATCCCATTTAGATGAATAATAACAACAGGGGATGAGAAAAATCACTTTGCCAATTTCTTTTTTTAAAGCAATTATTTAGAAATATATGACTTTGTTGAAACTTGGGATTTACGATGCCACTGGGACCTTATCTATACGGAAAGAGTATTTGTTTACAGTTTTCAAGTGATCTAATAGATGCAATTTTTTTAGTCGACTACACTAGATATTTTTAGAGCAGTTGTGCTAGAATTTACGTGTATGTAATTGCACGGTTGAACATAGCTATTTATCATTAAATGTGCCACACAAATAAAAATTCGAAATACGGATACTTTATTAAATTCCCTGCAAAAATGTGTGTTTACTTTATTAAAAAATATGGCCCAAAATAAATACATGAAAACTCTTTTTTTTTAAACTGTTTTATAAATATTTTGCTTTATGTTTTATAAATATTTTGCTTTATGTTTTATAAATATTTTGCGTTATGTTTTATAAATATTTTGCTTAAAATGTAGATTCTCTGTTATTCAAAAATAAATATTTATAAATAACCTGGTACTAACACAGTTCTGCTTTGTACTCAGCATGGATTATATGATATAACTTGAGCACTTTTACTCTTCTAATTTACTAATAAATATTCGTTGCACACTTTATAGATTACCGACACATATATTGGTATATCAAGTCTAACTTTAAATTTACGTCATAACATCAAAAGTTACCAAAGCTATAGTTTTCGTAAATTCTACCATATAAATTCAATGCAATCCAAAATCATTGTCTCTGGGAGTATAAAACAAAGAATATACCTCCTAGTTTAGTGATTTAAAACTGGTTACAAAATTCCAACCTGCCTGGGATAAATATTTGATCTGTGTCTCTGTTATGTATGAGGGGCGACTTCAATGCATGCTTTAGTTTATAGGATGCGGCGCTTGACCGTTCCTACATACTTTATTCAGGGCTCGTAAAATGCAATACTAAAGATGAAGTCAAATGGCCACGCCTTTAAACCATTTTTATGGACTTCTTTCGGAGGCGAATCCAAAGTTATGTGTCGTTTGAAAAATTTTTAACTATAACATTTTTTAAAAATACATTTTTGGTTGGGTTGTACATTTTTCCGGCTGTCTATTTCTAGCCTCCATGGAGCTTTTAACTCAGCCAATTACGCATCTAAACTTAATAACCCTGGTAAAGTGAAGAGGTCTACACCTGAGCGGGCACCCAAGGCAAACCAGTGGCACCATCTTGAGCTTGCTCGACTCCACTGATTTGTTGAGAACGTATGTCGCATTGTACTCAGAACAAATACAGACAAACGCACAACACAAATATTCATGGCCCGGGACCTTCTGAATGGCTGGTCAGCTCTCGGCATGCATTGTAATTTTACTACTTCAATAAATTTGCGATTTAAAATGAAAACTGCTGGTAAGAACGATTGGTAATTTGGCAGAAAAAAGTAAATACGTTGTTTTGTTTAGCATAAGGAATCGTATGATAATTGCGCCGGATATTCTATGTAGATTTACATAAGACAAAGTAATTATATTGGTATATTTTATCCATACTTCAATTATTTCATTTAATTTTTTAAAACTTAATTCCACTTTATCATAAGTGTCCTTGTAACATTTTAAAAGTTTCGTTATCATTTTATGGTAGTTTTAAGTCGCATCGAATCTTATTTTAAACGTTGCTATTTTAGCTAAATAAAGTTTGGTAGAAATAAGTAGAAAAATTTACTGAAAGATTTTTATGTTTTATATATATACCCATATTGGCCCGCATTACATAATTATTTCCAATGTAATTTTATTGAAAAGATTTTTAATTCCAACATTGTCAAATCCGTGTATCGTAGAAAGTTTAGAATCACTTCAAAATGCGATTCGATCGGAAATTCTTTCTCTGTTGAAACACCGTTCTGTTATTGCTTTTAAGGTTTTAGAGCATAAAAAATAGTGTACTGAAAAGAAATCTATTTTTCGTAAAAATGCTTTTGTCGTCGGATAAAAAAAATTCATTGCCTAATTATCTTTTAATTACATCCTGAAGGCCTTTCATGTATTATAATTTCCAAATTTTCTCATTAAATAAAAGTTTATTGCTTTTTATATTGTTGTCCCTCAATTTTGAACAATGCCAATAGGGTTACCAAAAACTTTTTATTTTGTTAGAATTTGTGACTTATCGAAAAAACTGAATTCAAAATTTAAAGTCAATATATTTTGGGAATTAGACATTTAATTCATTGCCTTTATAAAACATAACTTATTTAACTCATTAATGAAGGTTGGAAAGAAAATGTGCCATACAAAAATAAGCTGTCTGCTTAAGTTTATCGATATAAACAATATATAAGATAAATGATGATCATAGTACTGAACAATTTATGTAGGACAAATTAAGCTATACCACAAAAAATGATTTTTTTCAAAACTTTAAGTTAACGTTTTTATTCGCTAAGGCAGGTTTTAAAGGTATTCAAAACTAATGGGGTAATAAAATGTCTCACCGATTTACTAAAATTTCCATGCAATTAAATTTATTTGAATAATTTATTCGTATATAGTTGCTTTTTGACAACTAAATCGCTTTTATAAACCAAAAACTATTCCAACATTAATGATGTGCATTGAGAACATAAAAAAGTAATATTGCAAAACAGCTTTCAGAAATGAAATTTAAACCCTATGCTTTTTATTAAAATTAAAACGTAATTAACTAACTTTATTCAACTTCTACACAGACTCGCAGTGATAGATGATGATTAAAACCGAAAAAAATATGCTCCCTTCCATCCTATTATTTTACAGAATATGTTTAAAAACTTTTTACCAGAAGAATAAAAAGAATGATTAATTCCTATTGTCATTAAACAATGCGGACAAAATTATTTTCGAAACGTAGTTTTAAAAAATGAGTTTTATTGATACGATAAGTATTAAAATTAATAAAAAAGCACGGACATAAAGAGTAAAGTATAACAAAATATGTGTAAGGACTTTTTTTAAGCTTTTCCGTATGTTCAACATAAATCGTCAGTAGGCAATATCAATTATATGGTTATCTAGCCCCTACTTAAGTCATTTGTAAGTGTATAAGTTAGGCATTAGGGTGGGGCTACACCTCCTGAAAAATATGAGCTTGCGTGATATTTTTTCTAATTAAATAACAGTGGAGCGATAATGGCTTCCCCCTTTTTGATTATCTCCCATTTAAGTTTCGATATTTATAGAAAGCGGTACTCGTATCAATTTCCGGATGCTTCGTAATATCAGTGACGTATAAAACACACTATTAGTTTCTACATGTATTCTAATAATTATAATTATTATGTTTTTAGTAATTAATACTAGTTTTAAATGCCAAATAATTTACCTTTGATTAAAACGTACCCAGTGTTTTATTTTGTGCATTAAATGAAATTATGCTTGTTGCAGTTTTTTGAAGAATTAATAATACATATTTTTTATGTTTAAAGTTTATTTGTGAAATGATAAAATTTAAACATAAGAAGATTAAAGGCTAAATTAGATGCAAAATGACAGCCTAGAATTTCTATTAATATACAAATGTCAATACTTGAATACAACAAAAACTAAATTTAAACAAATAAATCTTAAACCGACACACAAATAGTACACATTTTAAATTTAAACTATAGATGTAAAGACTGGGTAATTCTAGATGCATTTTGAATTGAGAAAAGAAATCGAAAAGGAGAAACGAAGTGAAATTTAGAATTTCATTTGATCTGTCAATATTAGAAAATTCATGAAATGCTATAACATCTCAAAAAAATAATGATAAAATATAGCTAATTTGATTTTTATTGAAACACATATAAATAGCTAAAAAGTGGTTTTCTTAAATATTTAATTAAATAACCTGCAGACTAAATTGAGCTCATCTGTTGTTGCTGCTAAAGCTAAATCTTCCGTCTGCGCAATGGCATTGAGAGCCTCAAGACAGTCTTCAAACTCCTTTGTAGTACAGTTGTGCTCTTTTTCTGCAAAAATACCTGAAAAAAGAAAACATAAAAAATATACAAAAACAGTTTATTTTAAATAAAATATATATTTTTATTATTGTTATTTTAACGTGTCATTTTTGATACACAGTTCTCAAGACAATGATAATATTTTTTGATAAAAAAGTCTTAAATATATTTTTTAATTAAAAAAATACTATTTAATGGTTATAATTTTACATTTAACCTATGAAACTGGAAAAGCAACTATTATTATTAATTTTTTAAAATTCCAAAAATAAATCTATTTGAAAAGTATTTCTGTTTTATAAACCCTCACAGATTTGTTTTAGTCTGCAATGAATTGTTTGGCGGAGAACATTTTCAATAACAAATGTTGGTAATTTATATTCAAACAAGGTAGGCATTCATATAATCTACTATTGTGCTTCGATAGAAAGGCTTTTGAAAGCACCGTCAAAGACAGATTCATACAGGCACGTCATTTGTACTGATATCCAACTGAAAATGCAAATTGAATTTTCCAGAATATAGTACAAATTATATCAACTAACATCTATATTCATCAATCTAATTCTAGTTGAAATTAAATATTATCATCATGTTGCAAAGAATTTCAATAATTACTATTTGAAGAATAGATTGCGTTTATTCTGTAACAATGTTTACTAAATACATATTTATTAATATATAAATGAAATAAAATATTCAAAGGTAATTGAACTAAAATCATTTGATATTCAGAAAAAATAATATTTTTAAGGTAATTTAACAAAAAATCGTTTTAAGTTCCAAATAAAAAACGAATTTTAAAGACCAAAAAAAACAAATCATTATTGTTTAAGTTTATTTTATGAGTTTAAATTTATATATTATATATATATATATATAATATATAATATATATATATATATATATATATATATATATATATATATATATATATATATATATATATATATATATATATATATATATATATATATATATATATATATATATATATATATATATATATATATATATATATATATATATATATAATGTATGTATGTATGTATGTATGTATGTATGTATGTATGTATGTATGTATGTATGTATGTATGTATGTATGTATGTATGTATGTATGTATGTATATATATATATATATATATATATATATATATATATATACATACATACATACATACATACATACATACATACATACATACATACATACATACATACATACATACATACATACATATATTTGTTAGAGGAGAGGAGGGTATTATGGAATAGTCAGGGAATATGGAATACTGAAGTTTCAGCCCTCTCTCGTGCTGCCATTACGTAGAAATGTCGTGAATCACCCTAAAAATCCCCCAGTATGCAGTGAACAAAGAGTTATTTTCTTATTACTGTTTTTACAGTCGCTGCAAAACAAAGTGTGTTTTCGATTTTTGAAAGTTTTTGGCCTAAAGTGTTGAAACATTTTAATCTACCAGTAACCATGAGACTTTAATTTTATTGTTAAGAATAATTTATACTGAAAGAATAGTAGTTTGTTATGCTGTAGTCGTTTATTAGATATCAATGTTTTATCCGTCAGTAAAATGGCTCATATTTTAAAATGGTGTGTCGGGTAATAGGGAATACATATCATCTGCCTTCATGCCATCAATTAATGAACCGGTAAACAAAGTAGCTGAATGTATCTTTTGTAACAGAAAATTTTTCGGAGATCAATGGAATTTGGATTTGACGCATTACTGCTCATTATGGGCTCATTTTGGCTGTACTGGAAAAAGAAGATTATGTTTGAGATTTTTGTAAATAGACTTAAAAACAAAACTATTGGAGTCTACATTTTCAAATATTGTTTTTTAGTTAAAATTAACCATGTTCTGTGAAGTATAGTTAAATTTTCAATAATTGCAAACAACTATCCCATATTACCCTCCACTTGTAACTTTTTTTAAGTAAATTTTGTACAACAAAAAATAAATACTCTTTTGTTTCACCATTGGTACTTCATAACCATTAGTTATAGTGTACTGAAAATGATTGTGTGGATTTTTATATCAAACCAAAAGAGTTATTCTTGAAAAAGTTATTCATTGCAAACAACTATTCCATACTATCCAACTATCCCATATTACCCTCCACTTGTAACTTTTTTTAAAGTAATTTTTTATAACAAAAAATAAATACTGTTTTGTGTCGCCATTGGTACTTCATAACCATTAGTTATAGTGTACTGAAAATGATTGTGTGGATTTTTATATCAAACCAAAAGAGTTATTCTTAAAAACATAAATGGTGTTCCATAATACCCTCCTCTCCTCCACTTATAGTTATTTTAACTGAAAAATACATTTCGATGTTGGACTTGAATAAATGATGTAATATGTTTGTAAAACGCAAAATCTAAACAAACTTAAATTATAGGAAAATTCTGTGTTTATCCATCTTGTTTTACTTCAAAATTACTGGTTTTGTACAAAATTGCATAATAAAATAAATATTAAAAATTATCTAAACAATTTGTTTTGAACTTTAGAAATAATTTCCTTGCCTAAAGATAATTCCTTTAGCAAACTGTTTTTTTTTCAATAAAGTATTTCTCTTGAATTTACATTGCATAAATTCAATATAATTTACACAATTCCTTAAATTAAGTTTCTTTCATTAAACTTTCAAGTAAAATTAGGTAACACAAATTTCAAACTCTGAAAGTTCAAAATTCGTAACTTAAGTATGAACTAAACGTTGTTTCCAAGTGAAGAGTTAAATAAAATTCAAGTTTATGAGTTTATAAGACTCACACACACACACCTACAACACACACAGCTTTTTCATTTTTTATAGTTACAGATAAAACAATTAAAAAGCTTAGTGTACTTTACTTGAATGATATATTAAATGTTTATGTTTCGTGGCCATATTTTAGTGAAATTTCTATTAGTTATATTTTCATAAAGTGATTTTTTTGTTTTTTTAATTGCTATATCAGTTTAAAACATTATTAGTTTATTAATGATACATTTAGCAAGCACAAAGCATAATCAAAATGTATTGAAGTTTCTTTTGAAGAAATCTTAATCCGAAATTTCTAATATCAAAATGTTTGAAGATAAAACTAAATCAACAACGGTTTTCTATGACGTCAGTTAACGTTTGGAATCGGTAATAATGATATATTTTTTATTTTCTTTCTTATATAATTGAAAATATGGATACGAGCCAGTATTGTAAATTAATCTTTATGGGCAGTTCGACCTTTATTTTTAATTTGAGGTATAACAAACTTACGAAATTTATTTTTTCAAAGTCACTTTAAATGTGTTTAAAAATGCTTATAAGGGTTCTAGAAATACAAAAAAAAGTTCAGGAAGGCTCATTTGTAAAAAAAAATAATTAAAAATAAGAGATGGCAGTTTTAAAAAATACCGATATCAAAGAAACCGGTTTTAAACTGGCCTTACGAAAATAACTAATTATCAATGAAACTGAAGTCACACAAAACCGTTTAGTCTTAAAACCGGTTTCGGTTTTCCATTCCCAAATCAGGGGGGCGGTAAGGGAATTCATAATGTTTTCAGGTCTTTTTTGTATTGGAACTAACTCCAGTTTAACGGAAATTGATTTTTTTACTCGTTTTACTCATTTAAAAAATAAGTATAGAAAAAAATAAAGCCACGCAACTCATTTTTTTCTTGTTAGTAAAATTTGCGAAAAAAGGCGGATACTTACTGAAATGTGAGTTTTCTGAAATCCAGTTTTCATGATTGAAATATTTTACTGCAGTTATATACAATGTCTCTCTTCACCACTTTAGAAATGAGAGCACTGAATGTACAGAAACCCAGGAACAAAGTTAAAAGAAGAGAAATCCATTTTTTATAATTATCAAAAACCAAAATTTTATGGAAAGAATTTGTAAAGATATGATATTAGTTCAATTTAAAATTCAAATGAATGTAATTTTTAGGTAAAAAATGTGTTATTTTGAGCACTAAACTGAAAATTTGACATTCGGGACAAGGGACGGTAAGGAATTTTCGGCACTGTTTTGTGTCCTAAAAATGTTTTGGAGTTTCTTTGTTTTAAATTACCATTTAATAATTATATAAGGACCAGTCTGTTAGTTTTAAGAGAAAAAGTGAAAACGAAATATTCATTTTTCAGAAGTTATGCCCAAGGGACATAAAAGTAAAAATTTTGGTAGAATTGCCCATATATCCAACTGTAACTCATCCAAAAATCCTTTTAATGAAAATTATAATTTTTGGCTTTTGAATTTTTTTTTTATTTTCTTTACATTTAAAAATTATGTACCCATTATATGTAGCTTAATTCAAAAACCTTATTTTGATGCGACTAAAAAAAGCTATTTCGATATATTCTGTTTGTACCACCGCAAAATTATTTCGACTCCACAACATTGTGTGTAAACAAACTTTTAGATTCTTGCATTTATTTTCTTGAGGTTTTTTCTTTCACTTTATTCCTGGGGGTTTCCTTGCGCGGTTTTTTGCCCTTTCTTTTTCAGGGGGAATAAAGTAAAATTCAGCGCATTTGAATAACAAAAGTCCGCAGCCTGTGAAAGGGGGAGCGCGGAAACTCGCATAAAAACACCAAATTAAGTTCCGAGTCAAATAAATCCATCAGAGTTTGTATTGTGTAATCTCGGCCTTGGGATCTTGAACAAAGGCAGGAAAGGAATCCACGTGTTTAGATGTACATAAAAATCAATAATGCTGCCATAAGAAAAGGTAACTTGGCAGAATAAATTGACTTTCATCAGTCGTGAACGACGTGTATCACTATATTTAATAAGAAGCTTGGAAGATAAATATAACAGCAACCTACTTAAAATACTTTATTCATTCGAAATCTAAACTGAAAATATTATTTATCTCGCTTTTGTACTTGATAAAGTTTCGGACTATTTTTTCTTGTCAAAAATTTAACAGTCAATTATGTATCCTTAATTATGGTCATCGGTAAAGTGTTCACCGTTTATAAATTCATTTCTTTTTTAAAAATAATAAAAATATAATACTATGACTTAACTACGGTAAAAAAAATAATTGTAACTAATAAACTAGTTTAAGTAATACATATTACAGTTAAATAAATAGATTGCATTGGAAACAATGCAAAACTAAATAAATTTAAATGCTTCAATAGAAACTAACTTGGCCAAGACTTAACTAATTTTCCATATTTTTTTAAAATCTTTTTGAAATAAAAATAAAATCAATTTAAAATTAGAAAAAGCAATAATGGATACAAGGAGAATATTAAAACACATACTGTTTAAACGGTATTTAATTAATGTTTGTATACTTATAAACATGTAGTGGATATGGAGACTTAGTTTTGTAATCAATTGAAAAAGTTTCAATTAGTTATTTTACCAAAATCCTAATATTAAAAGAATGATCAAATTCAACGCAATTGATTCAATAGATTATTCTGGATGGAGGCATGCAAATTAATACAAATCATTTAATCTCCAGATTTTAATAATTTTTGAATACCTTAATGCTGAAAAGCCATTGGAAGACATCCGCGTACTTTTCCGAGGCAAACCATTATCTGATAACTATATCTACGTTGAATATTAAATAGATTGTCGATTTATTGATTACCGTTAAATAATATACTGCTTGTATTGTGTCGATGAAAACTACAGGCAAGGCAGAAATAAACTCTTTACGGCATTTCAACCATTATTTTCGATGAAAAACATCATTTAAAGTATTGCTTTTTCCTTTTGAAATTTTGAACCCATTAATGAATAACGGCGTCTATTGTGATAAGCCTGACAAACTTATTCGTACATGTGCATACATCTGCTTTTACACAAAGGACAATTTGTGATATTCCCAGGGAGTAATTATTTGATGCGTTTCAATTTTCTAGATCATTTTATTTCTTTTGAACTGCACATTTTTTTAATTAAAGGCGACTCAAATAGCGATTAAAAATAAAATCGAAATATATTTTTGTGCAATTTGTTTTCTTTGACAAAAACTGTTGTAACAAAACTGCATTTTTAAATGCTAACAATTCAACTAGAGACAGATTAAGTCAAATGGTTTACAAATCAGCTATTATTGTTAACTACAGTTTTAAAAAAATATTTCAAATTAAATGATGTTATGTTTAATTTACACTATCTGTGAATTTCTATAAATTGTGTACTTTTTATATATTAACTGCATTTACAGATGTTGAACAGCAATGTTAATTATTTAATAAACTTTTGTATATGCACTAATTGACAAAAAATATTAACTCTAAAATACATACAAAATATTAAAAATTAAGTTTCATAATTTCTAACTTTATGTTATCCATAGTCTGTAAATATTATATTTTTTATTAAGTAAAACAAATTAACTTTTACAAAATATAATTTATTATAAGCTATTTTTTAAAGTTAGTGTCATGTGAATAGATGGTATACATATTATGCATGTATTACACGCGGAAAATACACACGTCTAGTGCATATTTCACACATTAAAGGGGATTCAAAGGAAAATATTTTGACATTAACTTCTTCCATCGGAACGTACACATTGAGTAACGAAACACGAATGCACTGAAGGAATTGAATAAAATGTAGTTTTATTTTATTCCAAATAGGGAGTGCTCATTTTAATAGTGGTCTAAACCAGTTTTTAAAAACTTTATTCACATTTTTAAATTGAAGCTCACCCTGTTAAGGAAATAATTTTTTGAAAGGACGTTTTCTTTTTCTAAAATTGTCTTTTTTTAATTTGTGCATTAAATTTGTTCTAATAAATCCAGGTCAGTTCCAATAATACCAGAAAAATAAAAGAAATTAATTACAAGCAATATATCATTGAAATACAAGCAAGGAATGGCATTAAATAAAAAACAATATTTGAATAACTTAGTCTTAACATTTTACAAAACATATGTATTGCTAGAAATACTCCTAATGCAAATTTACTTTTGTAAACGTCAGAAATTTGATACAAGCCAACTTGGCACTTTGAGAAATGTTTCGATTCGACACTTGCGTAGCATTTCAAAGATTAATAGTAGTCAATAAAATTGACGGTGTAGTTAGTATCAATTTTTTTTATAATAAATTAGTTTTATTTGGTTATAATGTGGTGGATCATTATCGATGCATGTTATAAGATTTTTTAGGTTTGTTTGAAATCAATACTATGTTTTTTGTGTCCAATGGCTATAATGACAATTGTTTTGCAGAATACTTAGTGCTTCAAAGCCGTTCCGAACTTATTTAAATATACTTGCTAGGAACGGAATTTTACAAGCTGTAGTTTCGATAGTGCTACAATCAGATACATTTGAGGATTTAAGGCTAGATTCAAATACGAGGTTTTTTTTGCAGTAAACAAACAAAACTGCCGAGTACAAACTCGGTAAAACACGCTTTTGTCTGCTCTCCTACGTTAAATTATTTTCCAAACGCTTAGAATTAAGTATTTAGCAAATGAATCTTGTGTTGGTGGTATTTCAGACACTTAAAACGCTGCTGTGTCTGTAGGATAGACAGTTAACTATTTCAATTCGGTTGTCTGGGGTATAACATTCCTTCAGCCGTTACTTAAACACCAGTCATAGAACAGTGTCACTTTACCATGGTTTATAGTTTTAACGTTACACCAATTCTAGAGTAAGGTGAGTAAAATTCAACTATTTGAGGCATCTGAGCCCAAGGGCAATCATAACTGATGCGAAACGAAAAGGATTGTGAACAAATATCGGATTCTTTCGAGCCGGCGTTGAGTATCCGGTAACGTAACTACTTTTAATCAAATGACTGCAAGGACGAGCTTGGCCTTGGAGTTGAGTTGAATTATCGTCGCACTAGAGCTACACGCTTAGCCTTAAAACTAACTTTGATTTTAGTATAGAATTATGACAAAAATCACGAAATATCGATACACAATTTTTGTTTACATGTGACAACTAATTGTATTAAAGTAAAAGCAGTTAAATTCCACTGTAAATTAGTATGAAGCCTTGGTGTCACTTGTTTTTTTCCTCCGTTTTTGTAGGTTGCTCATATTTGGGTTAAGTTTACACCTCTTTATGCTGTAACGTTCTCTGTAAACCTGGAGACAGCACTTACAGCCCCCGCTTTTACGGAGTAACATTACACTAAATGTTTTACAATGACTATCTCAGTATCTTTATTATTCTGTATCTTGAAATCGAAAATAACAAGAGGGGTTGTGCCATTTTTCAAGTAAGCTCTGTATTAAAATCTTGTATGAAATTTCCATTATCATGAGAAATGAGATAAGCTATAACTTGCACTATTCCTCTCGTGTTACTTTCCTTTCTCGATTTTTCGCGCTCCTCTATTTCCTTTCATCTGCTCACGGTGCGTTACACACCGACTCGGCAATGCGAATGCTTCATCAAGTTTCATAAAAGAAGCACACTCTCTGAATGCAAGATTCTTGATCGCCAAGGCCACTTAGATCAATGGGATGGCCCAGTTGGAAATGCAAGCTCTGATCACTAACGCGTTTGGTCTTGATTGTTGAAAAGTTAAATGTATCTGAATTCAATATGGAAAGGGGTGTTTTATAGTGATTGGTTGCTAAAACTCGTACTTATTGCATTTGCTAATCAAGATAAAACTCTTATTAATTTTGTATTAAAATTGAGGTCTACTCTGAACTATAGAGTCTAAGTGATAACAGCACTAATCCTATATTAAGGTAATAAACGTTGAGCTCTCTCTCTCTCTCTCTTATTGTGGATGACACCAATTAGGTATGATAATGACGAATGATGTTTGTGTCAATGATGATGTCTCAGTTTAAAAGACTAGTGCCTTTTTAAGAGTGATTCACCAATGGATTTTTTATTTATGAATTAAAAGGTTCTAATTAATCAATGTGTGGTGAATCTTATTTAATTTAATTTCTTTCAATTTTCTTTGTTTCAGCACCCCATTATGGGAAGTGAAACTTTTGCACATGGTACTTATCTTCGCATCTGAATCCTGAAAAGTCAAGAACTAAAACCAAAGATATGACACTCAAATTTCTCACCCAATAGTAAAAATTCTAAAATAATATTTTAACCAATCCCTGCATAATAAAGGCGAGACAAATTCATTCCCTGTGAGATTCGAACCGAAAAAGACACCACTTTTGCTCTTACTCTTAAACCAAAAGGACCTGTGAGGTCCTTTCTCATTGTTCTTTGTTGTTATGTAGTTTGAGCTGTGGTTGGTAAAATTAATTGTCTCAAAAACCTTCTGATCATTATCACCATTATTTCTCTAAAAACACCCGGCCACCAAGACAAGTTCTTTAAACACAATTCTCCCTCTTATGGATAGTCAAAAATAACTTGGAATGATTTATTTATGCATTACTAATCCTTTTATTTATAATTTATTTAAAATAGTTTCTCGCCTAAAAACTACTTTTAGTACCTTTAAAGCAAATTATATGTAGATCAATATATAAATAAAATTCTTCAAAAAAAAAGTCTTTTTCAATTGTTTTTTTACAAATATGTATTCATATTAAAAGAAAATTATAATTTAAATTATTAAATGTTTGGGAAAAAAGGGGTTTGAAGGAATGAAGCAATTTTATTAACAACTTTATTAAATCTAATATCGCTCTCTAAATCTCAAACTCTCTTAACATATAAGATACATCGAACTTAACGTAATGCGTGTATGAAATAGTCAAGCTTTCATAAATAAAAAGAAAACATAGTCAAGCTTTACATGCCACTCTTAAAACTTTGTAAGTGCCTATCAGTTTGCGTTATTACCTCGGGGATTTCTTTATGCCTGTTTTCAAATGAAGTGTAAGTGGATTTTAGTGTAACCGTAAGAAAACCTTAAATTGGTGTGTTATTGAAGATTTTAAAATTTAGTTCACTTTAAAAATAATTGATTGACTGCCGTTATTCACAAATAAATAAGGAAGGCGGTCTGATGCATACTTATAAGCAAATGAAAAAAATATATTAACTCACGTTTTTCTTGATAAGGTATACATTTTTAAGCATAAAGAACTAACTTAACGTTTGCTTCTGCACATGCCCTATTTTTTTTATTTAAAATCAATATTAATTTAATAAACACTTTTCGTGGTTTCCAAAAAACAATACATTCAAAGTAGATCAAAGAAACAATTACCATTCGTTAATTTCGACTGAATGCACATGAAATTGAAAAAAAAAATGGAAATTGAATTAAGTTTTTTAAAAGGAAAAGAATTCAGTTTTACTTGAAACTTAATTTAGAGTTTATACGTCATTAATAAAACATTTATTATTTTCTCACTACGTTTTTCTCCAATTCATTGTGTCAAAACATAAAGGAAAGTAGCTCACATACACCACTTTTTATAAATTCCACTGCTTTTTTTGAAAAAAGTATTTTTTATCAAACACAACGTAAGAATTTTTAAAATTGAAAACAAGAAATAAAGATAAGAAAACTAAGTTTTTTGTTTAATAACAAATATCTCCTAGTTCCTGATTTCTTAATGTAGAACTTTTTGGGGCACTGCAAATAATTGTAAATTAATAATTGGAAAATAGGTAAAAATGCGTTACAATAGTTTGGAAACAAGAGGGAAATGTAATTCTAATTAAATAAATTAAATTTATTATTTCAAAAATAGTTCTTTAGCTTTCATTATCATAATGAATTATGAAATAAAAATTTCTTACGATTTGAATTATTTATATTAATTACAATCAATATGAGCTTGCAAACAAAAATATTATCATATTTTGCAATTTTAGTTCATCATTAAAAGATACAGAACATCAAATGGACAAATACTATGATTGTACATAAACTTAATTTGTAAAAGTTCAATAATAATTTTAAGAATTCCCTTTAAATATTTAAAATAAATATTCAATTTTTACAGTTCAATTATCAATTACATGACATTCATTTTGCAAGAAAAATCAAATTTACGTTTGAATCATTTAATATTTCCCTTTCTAGCGTATTTCCACCGAGTGTTATGGTGTTTTTTATAAAAAACTTGCATGTTTTGGTTACTAAGTAATTTTTTAAAAAGTTTTATAAAAGTTATCGATATCAAATTCATCAATTCATTTATAAAATAAATTAATAGCTTTTAAAAAACAATTTTTTTAGTTTATCATATTCTGGGGAACCTTAAAAAAATTTCGAGAAGTTGAAATTCAATCTGAAACATATAATGTTATGAATCAAATAACTGCAATCAATTAATTAAAATAACAGCAAACTTTGATTAAGTTTAATGCTAATCTATTTCCAAATATTAACTCTAGTACTTCCTTTAAATTGACTTAAAGATTGGCCTAATCCACTTTGCACAGTTTTTCAAAGTACTTAAATAACCTTAAAACTTTTTTGAGAATCAGAACTCCACTTCAGTGCCGAAGTTGAGAGCATCCTTTTTGGTGAATAAAAACGACCAGCTCTTTAAAAATACTTAAAACAAAAAAAATCTTTTTTTTCTATTATCTCATGCTCGTTACCCTTCTTAGGGATGATGGGTACAAAGACAGATTTAAAAATTTCAAATTGTAATTTTTAGCATTTATTTTCAAACTTCTTTAGAAAATAGTAAAAAATTTGCAAAACCTAGTGAGGTAAAGGAGTAGAAATGAGTTTAAACTCTAAAAGTTTCCCTTCTGATTATCCATTTCTTCTTTCTTAAGAGAGCCCTTCCTAAATTGGATATTCAATGTAATCCTACGTTCTCTATTACTTTAATCTTGTAGGATTTTAAGTTGGCACGGCCCTTATTTTGATTCTTTGCATTATATGAAGGAAGCGGAGAAATTAAAATATATATATATATAATATATATATATATATATATATATATATATATATATATATAATATATATATATATATATATATATATATATATAATATATATATATTATATAATATATATTTTATATATATATATATATAATATATATATATATATATATATATATATATATATATATATATATATATATATATATATATATATATATATATATATATATATATAATATATATATATATATATATATATTATATATCCATTCGAAGCTTAAATAGAGAATTAGGCCTAAATGTTTTAATAATAAAAACAATAAAAATAATAAAAATCTATTTATCTTTTTTTGTTTATTCTTTCTGACGTTTCGCATTTCATATCAAATTATCAAAAAATATTTTTTTAAAACTTACTTCTATGCAAATGTACATTGTTGTGACATTTCTGTGAATTTAGTATTGTTAAAACTAACCCTTTCTCCCGAATTCAAAATTTGAAAGTAACCTAGAAGCATTTATCAAAAACCAGATAAGTTTACTTCTCTCCCGCATAAGCCACGCGATTACTAACATTTATGTTAATTAATGTAGAACCATATTTTCCCAGAAAGTGGCGGCTGACATTAGTTTATGCTTTCCAAAACTTATACCCATTTAGGTTTATTAGCTCTAAGTATGTATTCTTCATCTTTTCGAATTAGACATAATTGGGTTCATTATTTATTGTAGTTCTTAGACATCGGTAGGAAAATTTAAATTAAACCAACCTGTCCTGCTATCCAGGAATATCAAAATAGTTTTTGAATGGATTTTGCATATTTTGAATGATCTTTCAAAAGTCCGCTTTGTTAAGTCATTGCTTATAAAACACATACGTTTACTTGCATAGCGATTGCTGAAAACTGAAATTCATTTGGTAATTTAAAAACAAAAATTCATTAGAAAGCTTTTCAATTGTGCTAATTTTAAAATGTTTCCTTTTCCATACAATTGAAAAACACTCGTATAGTTAGACCATTCTGTAATCTTTGACAATTATTATTATTTGATTTTCTACAATCTTTTCGTAACAAATTCGTGTATTGTTTTTAAAACAATATATATAAGTTCTTGTAACTTTCCTTCACTGGCTTGCGTGCCTCATCCAAATTCATTATATGCTTTCTTCACACTTTATTATTAAAAGTAGTGAAATGAACGGCAAAACTGTAGGTAAGGTATCTCCGGTTTACAATTATGCAAAATCGCAAATCATGCGAATTTTCATTTCCTTAAAGACAATATTGATGCGATATAGTTGTAATACCAAGTAACAAATTACGGTGAATATTTATGATAATTTGTAAAGCGGACAAGATTTTTTTATTCTGTGGAATTATTTATTATGTTCTTTAAACTCTGTTCAACATTTTGAGCTTAAAATAAATTAAACTAAGGTGATTTTTTTGTGTTTTGTGTTTCAATTTATCGATAATGAACAATAATAAACAACATGAAACAAATAATTATACTAGTTTATATTATCGATTTTTTTGCTGTTTATAATTCTAGCGGTATCGTTTCAAAGTCCGACTGCGCTGCTGAGAGAGAGTTGGTAAGCTGGTCAGAGAGCTGGTTATTCAGTCAGAAGGTTCCTGATTAGAAACCCGGCATATGGGTATGAATGTTTGTGTTGTGTGTTTATCTGTATTTTAAATACCTTATGACGTGTTGCTCGTTAAATCTCTGGAGTTAAATATCCATACGTCACGTAGCGTACTATGTCGCTCGGGTTTCGCATCGGATGCCCGCTCAGGTGTCGACCCAACACTTGTAGTGTTGTAAATTACGAGGCATAATTGTGTTATGTTTAAGCTAGACACGAAGGCTAGAAATAGACAGCCGAAAAACATACAACCTACCTACCTCTTATGTGAATACACTGTTTCAAAATGTTTATTGAAAATACGTGTGTTACACGTATAATAACAAACAAAGCCATATTTGTGCGACAATAAATCGTAATAACACTAAACTGCAAACATTTATTTTTATTTCTAATGTGTAAGCACAGTATATCACGATTATGCAACATGGCGCAATGGATTCCCTACTTCCCGTATCCTAAGAAAGTAGTGACATTTTAGGGATATAAATAAGATTTAAAGTTTCCTTCATACGAATTTGTATTCATATTAGTAAGGAAATAACTCAAGTCGCATAGTTGCTTTTTGAAACATTATTTAGCATAAAAAATTTTCATTTTGAAACCAATTTTGAGTAATAAAGTTTTGTATTTAAACTTTAGCACTAATTTGCTTTTAAAAGAAATTCGTGACAATAAATAGGCTATTGAGTTATTATGATGTACAACATTCACACTGAGGATACCTCAAAGGGATCTGTCCATGCCTTAGCCATCCCGTCAGCTGATTATTCTTGGCAAAAAAATTCATATATAAATATCGCCGTGTATAAGTGACTTTTGCACGTTAAATATATATAGGTTCAAAGTCCTGACGCCACATACGATAAGTTAGATTCCAGCTATGTTTTCGTCCTCGTTACTTGTCCGTGGCTCCAAAATATATGGTCAATTCAATTGCCATTTGCCCTCTTTCGGCTATAGTGCGACGTTATTTCAACCCGAAATCAGGCTATAGTCTCGTATCAAACGGGACGGCCCGTGTATTGAGAATTTGTTTTCGATTTGAAGGAATCAAAAGTGTTTTGAAAAGTGTGCAGAAAGTGTTCTGAATAGCGTTCACAAAAGTGTTCTGAAATGGGTTGCCAAATATGTTCTAAAAGTGTTGTGAAGAAAATAGTGTTCCATAAAGAGTTTCGAAAAGTTCTTTTGAAAAAAAAATATTGTTTAATATTTGCTGAGGGGCATGTCAATATCCTGATCTTTGTTGCCCTAAAAATACATATTTTTGTGCTATGAATAGAAAAACAAAATGTGTTTTTTTTGTAATTTATATTTCACTCTAAAATGGTTTTCAATGCAAAATTCCTTTAAAATTTTCTGCTGAAAAAACTTTGTTTTTAGAAAGAACTCCGAAATCATGTTCGTACAACTTCATTTTTTATAGAATTATACGACTGGCATCTCTAGTAGCCAAAGTGATTTTGAGATATCCTTCAATCAAACTATTTCAGTGATTAAAGTTTAAAATAACTTGTGAAGTTACAGAAACGTAAAAAAAAACATCCATGTAAATGGATGTTAGGTCTCAAGAATTTTACAATCTTTACTCCAAAATTTTAACAAATTGAAACCATTTAAAATTAGAATTTAAATTATTCTAATTTGGAACTCCAAATAAGTTTGAAGAATTATATAATAATTGTTTATTTCAGCAAAATACTTCCAGTTAAACAATTAAATTTAAACAACCCCATTTCATTCATCAAGACTGGAAGAGAAGAAGGTTTAACTCCAGTTCCTAAATGGTAATTTAGCTAATGCCTGATTACTAGGATTATATAGATTTAGGAAAAGGTCACCCTGAAATTATTTGCAGTTCACATGATGTGTTCAACTTAAAAGGTAGAGTAAACTGGTTAGATGTAACATTTATTTAATGGGCTTGTAAGAAGATTCTTTTATGTATAAAAGAAATATGTGAGTAACATCTTGTATTTACAAGCTGGGGGAGATTAGTTATATTTTACGTGCTACAACAGAGTTTCAAATAACGAACGTTATTATTTATATAACACTTTTGAAGTACAATTTGTATTTTTATCGAATACTTTATAAAAATGTGTTGATATAGATATAAGAATGCGGCTTTAATGACTGTAAAATCACCAACTTAATTGTATGTACTGGGTCTTCCCATAAGATGTAAGAATGTGATAAATATTTTTGTTAACACTAATTGAGCTCGAATCATATAGTATTAAAAATGGCATATAAACGTGTAAAAGTGGTAAATCGTGAACGAAAAAAAAATTTCGAAATAAAAAGTGCATCATTTACAGTTATACTATTACATTTTTTTGCAATTATAGTTTAAATATGGATTTGATACTTAGCTAACAACAAATATTTTTTCAACTGTTAAAAAATAAGCCATATTTGTGGAAATTGTGATAGTTTATGGATATCTTAAGCCCTTAGAATGTGAAGACTATCTACTTTAAATAGTTAACAGCACATAATAAAATTTATTTCATAATAATTGTCATGGTATAGCATAACTAGCATGACCAGATTTATTTCAGTGATTAACTTTTCGACTATGAAATCATCATTAAATTTTCATAAATTATTATTTTATTTAAATTAGTTTTTGTATGAAAAACTCCAGTTTTTATTACTAGATAGTTGAATAACAAACTAAACTGCACGGCGAAATTCAGTATGGCCGGTCACCCTTAACATAACGCTTCATACTTGATGCCCAATCTATAGACGCCAGACCCAAAAGGATTAAAAATGAATCTTATTGATCATCCTGCACAACTTTATCGCTCCCAGGTGGAATATAAGGTCCACATTGATATTTCCTAGTAAATGCAATCAAATAAATGACGAGTACTTATCGAAATGAATGGGATCCACACATTACACATCTTCCCAGAACTACGCGAAATGTCGACAATCTGTATACCAGCCTAAATTGAAGTAACGACGCAAATTTCGTGCATTTTCCAAAATGGCCATGAGCTGACAAAGTCTAAACGATATCCATTATTCCTTAATTGACTTTCAAAACAATTCCTCTTTTAAACCAATACAAATATCATACTGTTGGTGTGCCAAAATTCAAACTAACACTAGTTTCATTTTGACTATAACGGAAGTTGAAAATAAAAATTGCTACGAAAATCAAATTATTAGTTACAAAATATGCACTGAAAACTTGGGGTGCTCATTTGGAACACATTCAGCACATTTTTATTAAAATTGGGTTCGCATAGTATTTCAGAAACGTTTAATTGTACATAACGGTTCCAAAAAGTGTTCCGGGACCGTTCCCAAAGTTTTCTGAATGTGTAAGATATTTGCTGAATTTCACTTTTAAAACAGATTGCAAAAACACTTTTACAGCACATTCTAAAACACATTGCGTCATACGCACACATTTTTTACAAAGGAAGTGATACGATTCGGTTGGTTGGGGACAAAATTGGGCTACTATTACAAATATCAATTTTATGCTTTTTGCCAAAAAAAAACGGTTACTGCTCTGTCAACATAATTCAAATCTAGCTCTGTCGAAAGCTTTCTTCACTAAAGGTCGAGCTCAGGAAAAGTACATTCGGCAGAAATTTAGCTCTGTTCCCAAACACTAATGCTACCGACAGAGATAACCATTACTGTGGAAATTCGCTTTTCACACTTTACCTGATCACCTGGTCGTTTTGACATACATTTAACTGTTCTTCCACCGGTTTTTAAAAAAATTGGTTTGACGATAACATTTCGAAAATCCGCTTACATTAGTTAGAAACTTGCAATTCGTTCTAGCTCATGATCTTTTCAGAAAACAACAATCGACATTTGTTAATTAAAAAACTGCTAATCGAGGTAATATAAATTAAAAACTCTATGTTTGAATAAAATTCCAGTTAAAACCCTGTCAAATCAATGCATCGTACTTTCTTTAGTAAGGCTTTTTCGAAAAGTAAAAAAATACAGAGAGAAAATGGAGAATCCCTTCAAAAACTATTTAATGGCTATTTTTCCCCACTTAAAATAGATTCTTCCCTAATGTAGGTTGTTGCGTTGAAGATGGTAATTTAATTCTTTCTTGGGGGGATATATTCTTATCTGAGAAGGAAACACTCGATTGAATAATATAAATAAATTTAAAAAAGTTTTTTTTCGACACGACACAATCATTTTATCTTTTGTGGGATACAACCGCTTAAGTTATTCATTTCGGAAAGTTTCAGTTTAAAGGTATTAATGTCATGCTGAAGAGTTTGTATTCAAAAAGAAGTTTCACGCGAGAATTTTTAATATATATAATATTTCTGGTTAAAGTGGTTTAAAATATTGGTTATGTGTACGTAGTAAGTTATTTTTTCGGAAATATTTTGTTTTACCATGCCTTTAGCATGCCTCTAATTCTTCTGGGGTTGCCGTCCCAAAGTGAACTGTGCTTGACCGACCAGTTGAAAAAACTACAGTGGATATCTGCCACCCAGTTAAAGGTTGAAGCAAACTATTATGCATTATCTTTGAAGACGCTTTATGCCAACTAGATATTGTAATTAAGAGTTTGAAATTAGGAAATGTATATAGTCTGCTCAATGTCTTTATCAGGGCATTTGATTTGTGGAAACAATGGTTTCAAAAAAACATTTAAATACGGTTTATCGTGCCTTTGTATTCCATATTAAAAAAAATTAGTGAACTATGCATAGTTGTTCTGTTTATTTGGTCTACAAGAATTCATTTTGACCCAATATATAAAATCTAGATTTAAAATCAACCAAATTGTAATATTAATGAAAATATTAAGTACTATTTCGGTAGATTGAATTAATTTCAATGCCCTGGCAATAACTGCTCATTTGTATCTGTTCAATACAACGTGACCAGAGCCATTAAAAAATTGATAAAGACAAAAATTCAGCAGAAGTTAAGTAACTGGAAGTTAAGTAACACACCAAACAGGAATGAGCAACTTGAAAGCGAGCCTTTATGTCAAGTGTTTTTATGAGTTAATAGGTTCTAGATGTAAAACGACCCTTGATTTACAAATAAGGGAAATGAAAATGTTCACGAACTGCAGAAAATCTCCAGTCGTCGCGTGTCCTTTGACATGAAGAGCACTGTTCTGGCACAAGAGCCGCGTCCGGCTGCTGAGCGATCACGTACACGTCATTTCCATTCATTTTATTCAATGAACTGCATTTGTTTAGTGTTCCGGGCTGTAATGGATGGGTTCTGAGTGCACCCCTTATTATGCTGTCGTTCCAAAGTATTAAAAGACTGTGCTGGACCAACGATTTGAAGAAACTGTAGAGAGCATCAGCCAAAAACAAACCTCAGGGAAGGTTCAACATGAATCGTTCAATTGGAGAAAAGTTTTAGTGATTTATCTCTACATATCTATTTATTTAAATAACAATTTTTAAAAAATTTTGGTCTTATTAATTATCCATTGACTTTTGAATACCAATAAAATTGAATAAAACTTCATTGTTCAAATATTAAGATACAAGTTTTTTTATTAGAAGCAAATCCTATCTTTTACATTTTTGTCCGTCCGTCTATCCCTTCTATAAGAATATCTGTAAGTATTAGAGTAACAAAGATTTTGGCTATTTTAGTTTTATTTTTCAGAACTTTTTGTTAACTTGCATTGCAATTAAATAAATTCATGTTTGTGGACTAGTTTAACTTTTACTTCAAGTTAGTTTAAACATAGTCTTACTAGAAGTTTTTATCAGGTGCGCCCTAGCTCTCTGAGTATCCAAGACGTATTGAAAAAGTACCACAGGTCTTAATTTAGAAATAACTTTATTTTGGTTGAAAAAAAAGTCAGTCAAATTTCAGTTTTTCACACAAAATTGCTTTGAATTGGTTATTTTATTGACCAAAATGACGTCATTTATATAAATAACGTCGCAAAAAATAATTGTCTATTTTAAATAGTTGTAATAGTTTGCATTTTGCATCAATCGTTTAGTGCGAGCGCATCACATGTCTATCATGCTTGATTGGTTGGTAGACATATATATTCAGGTTTGTGTGCTTGATCCATCATGCTTGACAATTTGTCTATTCATCTTCGGTTCTTAACATTTCCAAAATTAAAATCACATTAATTATAGTAACTAGAATTAGTTTAACTATTATTTATGCCTTTAATTCAAATCTTATTATTAAAATTATGAAAAGGAAGTTCTCTAATTAATATTTAAACAAATACAACATTGTTTAAACATTAATATTTCGGAAATAATAGTTTCAAATTCAGTATATATACATAAAAGTAATGACTCGATTTTTTTTTAATGTGTGGTGTGTTATTGAGTAGAAACCTGGTAGGTAGGAATGACGCAATTCACAATGGAAATGCTTTTACACAATTGAGCAACAAACATTGTAATAAATGTGTGTTTAAAGATACCTTTGAATTTAATTATACTAATGTACATTTACGTTGTAAATGATTGTCGTTTTCCTATTCAAAAGAAAGAGGGAAGGTAAATTACATTTTTTAAACAATTGATTGGGCATTCATGTTTCCATTTACATTTCTGACGCCACGTATATATTGATAAAAATAACTCTTTCAATATGATCAAATAATTCATATAAGTAAGCATTCAGAAGATTTCAGTTTAGTTACCTATTAATTTTGTACTTGGTTCTTACCTCCCTCCCACAGATACAAAAGTATCTTCTTTCCCGCTTACCTGTTGTTTTGAAAATGATAAGATGGAAGATCATTTGCGCATGCGTCTGAGGCATTTAGCTTTTAAGTTTGTAAAGAAATGAAATGGACTAATCGGAAACATGCCATCAATCAGAGGTATCTTAGATTTTCAGAAATATTTCAGTTAAGAGAAAAAAAAAGTTTCTGAATTTTTTTTTTCTGTGTAGCAAACATTTGCTCTGATAAAAATTTTAAGAATATTATTTTGACAGTTACTTGTTATAAAACTTGAAACTAATTAAAAAGTGCAGCAGAGCAAAACTTAAAGCTGAATTAAGATTTATATTTTTGCTATTAAAAAACTTGGATTTCTAGGGATTATTCAATTCAAATTACTAAAATCTACGTTTAAAAAATTCAAAATCGCTGGACTATTTTACAAAAAAAAGCTTTTTATAACGAACTACCATTAATTTTACTTAATATCTTATAAACAGTATAATAATAGTTTTGAAAAATATTTTTTTTAATGTTTGGTTTAACTTTTTTAATAAATCAAAGAAATATCATCGCTTTTTAAAATTTTCAAAACTGAAAATTTTAAATCTTGCGTTTCTAAAGTTTCATTTTGAAGATAGGCAGCTTTGTTAAAACTTATTTTATTATTTTGCTTAAAAATACGAATTGATGTTTACTGATTTGCAATTTTTCTTTTTTCTTTACTGATTAATAAGCTTTTTGATGTTTTAATGGAATGTTAATCCTTCATATTATTTGAATTTAACAAGTAAAAGTTTCAATTTATTTTCATATTTTGTCTTATATGAAAGTTTTTTTTAATATGTCACGTAAAAGTTTGGTGTATCAAGTATTTATAGTAGGTTATTCTGTCCCCTAAAACAAATGACGAATGGAAATAATTATCAAACAGAAAAATCACTTTCGGTACATCGATTATCGCATTATTTACACATAAATATACATAATCAAACTATCTTATTTTATTAATTAAAAAAACAACGTTAACAATACTACATTTTGAGAAATTTCATGTTATTAGAAAAGATAAGGTAGAATGGTAACCGTTTGACTCTTATCCATGGTTAAATAAAAATTAGCCAAAACCTGTGTTGTTCGTAGAATTCTTTGAACCTTAAGGGGACGCATTACCCACAATTTAGGGCTACTCAGAAAATAATTAAACATGCGCTGTGATGTAAGGATATTGCGAAGGAATACTTACAAATGGTGGAGGTTTATTGAAAATGATATAGTGGTTTGGTAAAATGGTTTTGGAAATTTTATGTGGATTTTTTCAATTTTTAATGTTTGCAGCTTGCGAATGGTTAAAACCCTAAGGCTTTTCGGTAAATTAATGTAGAGCTCCAATTTTTTTTCCTGCGTTGAGACATGTACGATTAACAAAGGTTGGTATGGGATAAGGTCTAGTGTGAATAGATTTTTTTTTAAAAAATGAAGTTAAACATTTATAAAAAATCTTTTTTTTTTGGCCATTTTTATACATAAAGCTACATAACTGTTCTTGTTTAACTGATAGCTTAATATCCATACCAACTTTTATTAAAATATGTTGTGGGAACATTTTGCAAAAAAATCCATCAAAAATTCTTAAAATTGTAGGAGGAGTAGCATTTTGAAAAAAACGTTAAATTTTTTAATTTTTTTAATTAAAAAAAACATGTTTCAATTTCTATTATTTTTTCGTATATGTTTATTGAATGTTAGTTCTTTGTAAAAATAGTTTAATTTCAATGCTAGCGATAAAAATACAGGATTTAATTTTTTGGGTACCGCGTCTTCTAATGCAAAATAAAAAATATTTTTAAGTGTCGTAATTCCATCTTGAATTATAAAATATATTGACTTTAAAATAAGCAGCAGTTTTTTGTCACCTTACCCTACGTAGTGTGTAAGATGGCGAATGAACGAAAAATAAAAAGTACTCAACGAGTAAAAAAAAAGTAGTGGATGATAGTGAACTAAAAATAAAAAGTAGTAGATTTCATCTTAGCCACGTTGGATTTCGTCATCTTATATCAAGTCTTTTTTAGTTTCGAATCAATTTATCACTACCAAAATTAAACGTCAACAGCCTAAACCACAAATTTTTTTGTATTAGCTGCATTTTAAAAATATTCTGCAATATTTAAAAAATATTCTATGAAAATTGAAGAAAAATCAGTCTTATCGCGCAATACTTCACACAGTTAAATACAAAAATTACAAAAGGGCGTAAACAAAACCATTTGTTTCTTTCTACTGCTCGTAAAAAGAATGTGCGGAAATCGTTTGTCATTATTAAGCAGTTTTTAAAAATATAATTGTTAATTTTGTAGTATGTTCTATTAATGAGAAGTTCCATTATCGTCATCTTACCGAATTCGAAATGTTACCCTTTCTACCGTTCTTTCAGTAAAATGACTACCAATCTAGCTTAGAAGCTAAACAATGAGGGTAAGCAGCCTGATTAACTAACCGGAACATCTGTTGCAGCGCACTTTATTGCCTGTGTCTTGTTGATGATTAATATTATATAAACAGCCTGATTAATACTATTTCATTAATTACCTTGAATATTACCTTACATTCCTTTTTAAAATATTAAATCTGTCTGGTTTTTTATAAACTTGATAACTTAGGATTACCAGAAATTACAGTTTTAATTATTGAATTATCAGACTCTTTGATGAAGAAAAAAAATTTGGTTTAGTAAAATAATATTAATTATTTCCTTATACTTTTGTAAATTTCTTTTTAAGATAAAAAGAAGAATTCGTGTTTTTCTATTTTTTTTATTCCAACTCCCTAATTATTAAAATATATTACAAATGCCGAATCCGAAGATCAAAAAAAATCCCCACTCATTTATGACAGAAAAAACTCGTTGGATTGTGTTTGGAAAAAAAAATTCGAGTTAATTTTTTGGATCTCTTGTGTTAAATTTTTTAAATAAATATTTCAACATAAATGTATTATTTACAATTGTTCTAAAATAATTTAATCAGCTAAAAACATACAACAAAAACATATACAATTTGCGTAATTTTTAAATTTGTATTAATCCAGTTTATAATTGTTTTTTTCTATATATCGTTATCTTTTGTACCTCTCGATTCATAATTCAATCGCAATCTTTTAATTTTTCAATTTTTTTCATACATTTCTACGGACATAAAGTACCATAAATTAATTTATTTTATACTTTTATTAGTGTGCATACATTTGAGCTATTGAACTCATAAATCTGAATTTTTAAAAAAAACAGGACATTTCTATAGGTATTTACACTTTTTGGACGGTTAAGAAAAACAATTAATATTATTAGCATAAAATAAAAAATATTGCAAGCATGTAAAGTATTTAAAAAATTTTTTATCTGGAAGTGATTATGACCACTTATTTTGGGACAACAATGAGACAAAATTAATAAAATTTGACTTTTTTAGTTCTTTTCAGCCGCATTTAAGTGCACACCGGACGATCGGCTACTTTACAACTTCAAAACGGTATTATTGAGAATTACAGCATTTTGTTTTGTTTAAAATCGACTGAGAAATTTCTTAAATTAAAAAAAAAATCCCATTTTTACATTTTGATGGGTTCCAGTTAATTTTATTTAAATTTCCAAAGCTGAAACAGAACGACATTAACGATACTAAGCAGAAACATAAAGTATCGTCGTGATATTCTGCTGAGGGGCGTAGATAGCGTCTCGATTCGTAAATAAATCGGCGGAGCCCTCTTTGAAAGTGTTAATAAGTCTCGACCAATTGCAGGTCTTTTTTTGATTTCTGGCTATTTTCAGTAACTAAAAACTATTATAATTAAACAAAAAATATTGGACAGATTTTTTTATTTCGATATTCATATTCCTGATAGTTTCTTCGATAAAGAAAATGTAAAATGAAAATTAAAAATAGGCTGCAATTCATATTCCACCACGCTCTAACAGACGTTCCTTAAAAACCAAGAACGAATATGCACGCAAACAATTTGCAGTATATTTCACGTTTCATATCTGCCTCAGTTGGAATTGCATTTGAATTTTTGAACTTTCTCTTCTCTGGTATTTGGGACTCTTTCTATCGAGTCAGGCTTGAAAAAATCCGGCCCCGAATTATGCAGAGCACAGTTGTGGGTTTTCCGGACCCTTGGAATAACGCCCTTTTTCGACTGCACTTGAGTTTCTGGGCAGAGGCAACTGGATGCATTTTGATCAGGAGTTTTTGTTGGTGTGGACTATTGATATTTTATATTTTGGGAATATCTTTACATTTCTCGCTTGCGTATTTTGGGTGTGTTTTCGTTTTATTATGTCGTAATGTAGTAAAAAATAGGACAATGTACAATCTTTTAAAATACGACATTGGCTCTTTTCCATTAAAGTACAAAATACAGAAAATCCTCTAGTAATGTATGTACTAGTATCAACAATATTTTTGACTGCAAGATTCAATGTCTACTTGGCGGTGTGTACTGTAATCATATTTTGCCCGCTTCATTGTTAGGCTTGAATGGTTTTGAAAAAAAAGTTTTATTTTTTTTATAGTAAGGAAGTAAATCGTTTTTAAATTAAACATTTGATGCATAACTTTTGAATTGATGAATAGCAAAAATATGCTATATTTAGTTTCTAAACATAATTAGGTATGTAAGATGCTTCATTTACAGAAAGCATTAGCATCGGAACTTGGCCGGATGTAAAAAGTTACGAGGCGTATATTTTCCAAGTTTAAGTACTAAGTAAAGGCTAGAAATGTTGCAAATATGTGTTTCTTACAACTCCATTTGATTTAACGTTTTACTTAGGAATTGACGTTTTAATGTATGCAAGGTACATCGATCAAATACCATTCATATTCTATAAGATTTCGTTGGAAAAAAATTTAACTCTTAAAAGAACAATACAAATCCAAAAGTCGAAAATATGTTCTAATTCAAATGAACACAAAAAAGTGCTTCTTCGCCAACTTCAAAATGTCTATGTTCTTTGTTTCAAGTATCTGAAAAGAAAATTCTGTATTATTCAATAAAAGCACCGTAACACATGTTTTCTTTTTTATTTCATTCGCTTCGGAAGAAAATAGA